>PVJD01003865.1:0-151663 GCA_004026545.1 Mormoops blainvillei | reverse complement strand
TCCGGTAGTCTCCATTCAGTTTCACAAGGGGCCCATGGATATGCCCATTCATTTTGTCATCATTGTTTGGTTCGCTTCCGTCCTCGGCAAACTTGAGTCCATCCACTGAGATGCTGAGATGGTTATCATTGAGGGTGATGTACTGGGAGAGCTCCTTCCGTAGGTTGTTCTTTTGTTCCCTTTCATTTTTCAGTGTCTCTAGGGCTTCTTCCAGCTGGTGCTCCGCAATCTCTTTCAACCTGATGGCATCTTCCAACTGGCTGTTCAGCAGCACCGTCTCCTCCTCAAATCGTTTAATCTCATGCTTTAAGCCTTCGTATTCAACCTGAATCAGATAGGACAGAGAAGATTGATAAAACTAAAATTTGGGTCTTACAAAGTTGCCATTAGAACCTAATCATTAAAAAAATCAAAACAGCCCTGGCTGGTGTGGCTCAGTAGATTAAATGCCGGCCTGTGACTCAAAAGGTTGCAGGTTTGATTCCTAGTGAGGGCATATGCCTGGGTTGCGAGCCAGGTCCCTAGTAGCGGGTATGCAAGAGGCAACTGTACATGATGTTTCTCTCCCTCTTTTTCTCCCTCCCTTCCCCCTCTCTAAAAAATAACTAAGTAAAAATACTTTTAAAAGAAAATCAAAACATCAGCCTACAAAATAAGAAGCACACAGTATATATACCTTTATGATAACACAGGATGATTTTTTAGAAATTCTACATAAATATAAATTCAATTCTTAGCAGAGATGAAAATGTGTTTAAGGATTTCTTTCATGGGGTCCAATGGTCAAAAGGGGGCACTGTTGCCCTAATAAAACAGGGATTTTCTTGAGTAATTATCAGACTATTCGCAACTAACATTTTTATCATTACTAATAATTTGTTTTATTTAATTATTAATAACGAGGTAATTTTTGTACCCTGAGATAAATTAGTTAAAAGATCACAGTAAGAACATAATCTCAATAAACATGTTTAAGAGTAAGATAAGGAGGCAAAGAAAAAAAATTTATGTGCTTAAGGGTAGAATCTGGAATAACAATACCAACTATGCAATAACAAATATATAGGGGTCTGGCACAAATAATGCCCCTTTTTATTACATAAAAATATTTTATTACATAAAAATATTTTACTACAAAATCATAAGCATGTAATTCTGTAATATAACAATATCACACTCAAGCACATCATACGACATTTGAGGTGAAATGTTCACATTGCTGTCCATCTCGAGCGAGGCATTCACGTACCCTACCAACCACACTCAATGGTGTTACTTCTGCTGGATCCTGTCTACATTCTACTGTTATCAATGGAATATTCTTTTGAATGATATCAAATAAGAGCCTGCTCAAACACCCTCTCGGCTATAAAAGCCCACAGGGAAAAGAGATTTTTTTTCTCTAAGCCAATGTGCCTTCCTTGGGGCCTTTTCCATGGCATGTATCATGAGCCACTTTTCAATAAATATTTTATCTCCACAACTGTATTATAACCTCCTTAAAAAGAGGAAATGCTTTTCATGCAGCTAGTTGTCCTCCTAATGCTTCAATGTTCCTTCATAGTGTTTCAACAAATTCTGCTCTGCTGAATAAAATACTATGAATAAAAAAATAAAGTAGAAAAATCATATAATAGTCATTTTGATGAGATACTAATATCAACTATGTGTTCAGTTTTAAATTTATTTTAGTGTTTATATTAGTTTAAATTTGCATTTTTTAAAAACTTTAAAAACTAAAAAGATAGGAATCATAGTCCATTATCATTTTCATACATTTCCAGTTCTCCCCCCACCCCCCGCCACCACCCTTCTTCACATAATCTCAATGCAACGGCTTGTCTTGCAAAGGTTAGGATAACAGTTTTGCATATAATTTTCATTAGAATATAGGTTTGGCTGATGTAACAGAGACCTAAATAAGAGCAACTTAGTTAAGATAGAAGTTTGTTTCTCTATCACGTAACGATATGGAGGTAGTCATTCAAGGATCAGTAGAAATTTCTGTTCCATGAAGTCATCCAAGAACCAGGCTCCTTCTCTCTTATTACACTGTCTCCTATTTTGGTCCATATGGTCTAAGGTGGTCTTGCCATCTTGATCATGTTCCAGCAGTGAGACAAGATAAGGGGCATACCTTCTCCCTTTAAGGACATATCTCAAATGTTGCCCCTATCACTTCTCAGACCTCTTTGGCCAGTACGACACTTGGTTGCAAGGAGGTGAAGAATATAGTCTTTACTCTGGGTAGGCTTGTGCCCTGTATAAAACTAGGTACAACACTGGGAGAAGGGAGCAATGGACACTGATGGACAACCAACACTTACTGCCGTACAGGGTCAATGGAATTTCATAGGCCCATAATAAAATCATTCAGAAGAGTCAAACCAAGGCAACTGCTTGGGATAACAGAGCCTTGCATTGTGGTTTCTTCCAGGCCCGCTTATATACTATAAAGTCATCTTCAGCCTGACCTTCTCCTTTTCTTTCCCTGGACAATTCAGGACACCTGCCTGCAAACCTTTGCTAGTATCTCAACCAACCCTCTGAATGCCCCCAGATGGTACAATAGCTTACATCTGCAGGCATTAATTTAGTTTGCATTATAGACATTTCATTTTGTAATCCCTTTTAAACTGATAGCCTAGACCAGGGGTTTTCAAACATTACTGAGACTTGTGGACCAAATCCAGCCCACTGCGTACTTTTGTAAATAAAGTTTTACTGAAACACAATCACACTCTTTTGTTTATACATGATCTATGGCTGCCTTTCACACTATGACAACAGAGTAGAGTAGTTAAGAGAGAGTGTATGGCCTATAAAACCTAACACTTTCACTATCTGGTCTTTAAAGAAAAAATTCGTTGATCCCTGGGCTAGACTTGATGACATTAATTCAGTGTGCTTTGTAATTTTTAATTCTGCGATTTTTTAGTCAATTGATGATAGACTCCCTATAAGACCCTCTCTCTTTCTAACTTAGGCAGCCTTACTCACTCCACTCACTGGTTCAAGTTCTTAATATTCACCCAGATGTTTTGTCTTTCTCTGCACAGGCAAAGGCTGACATCTGGAAAATAAACTCATTCTTCAAGATCCAAGTCAAGAATCTAATCTAACTCCAAAGTCTTTGTTGGCCCACTCAGGCCAACAGACCACTCCTCAATGGTGCCATCCTTGTAAGGATGTGTCATATGATCAGAACCCCAGCAAACCAGATGAACCAAGAAACAGAGTGAAGATGCTTAAAAATTGTGTTTGATATATTATTTAAAACAGTATCAAAGTAGTTATCATGAGAAAAAAATCAGCACTTTGGTGGGACTCCTAGTAGCAACTTCATAATTTAGTAGCTCTTTTCATTTTTGACTACATGAGGGTTGGGAATACATAACAGAATCTTTCAGGGTAAGGAACTCTAAAGATCTTAATATGACTCTGTTTTGCAAACCTAACAAATAGCTTTAATGTGCAATTACAAGGATGGCTATGCGTTTATTACCTGCCTTCCCTATGGGGACTATAACCTCTGAGTCAGCGACCACGTGAAAAAGTATATGGCTCATAGAAAAATAACCTGGAAATCCTAGTTATCTCAAACTGAATTGAATACGTTCCCTAAGTTTCTTATGGCATTATTACCTAATACAGAAATATATCCTGGGAGGAAATGTTTTTCATAATTGAAGTATAATTGAATTATTTATTTTAACAAGGGTTTCCAAGGTTTAGATAACAAATATTTGAGTGCTTTAGTTTCATATGTGAGATACTAGGGAAATGGAATTTATTATTTCTTCCCTCCTCCCACCATCATAACTCCAAAAAGTTAAAACTAACATAATTCCTGCTCTATGTTAAGTAATGCTGCAACCAGGCAAATTTTCCTATCCCCAGTCCCCAGTACCAATACTGACCAATACTGGCAATAGGCGTAAAAAACTTAGCTGCTTACAGGGAAAACTCACTCCTAAAATATGAGACCCAATTAAAACAGTTTCCTGAAGACTCATGTCAAGACCCTAACTTTGTACTTCCCAGTTCAAACCTGTGTCATTAAACTCAGTTTATCCCAACCAGTTTGCCACCAGGCAAAACCCAGTTCAGATCCGAAAATCCTATGGACGCCGTTCTCTAAGCCTCCCATTTTGAGACATTACTAAGGTTTTATGGAGGTGGTTTCTTGTGCAAGAAGTCTGATAAACACCTTTGCTTCAGTCATGGATCTTTCTGGTGGTCTGTTGGGGAACTGACAGTTGGCCTCTCTTTATGACTGCTGCTTCTTCCTACACTCTTTGTTTTAACAAGCACAAAGGTAAGAAACGTACACATAAGGTTGGGCCTGATTTCACTTTGGACACAGAACCAAATCCACACACAGAGGGATGTGGCCAAAGTTTTCAGTCATTTCTTTGATGTTCCCATATATTTCATATTTAGGACTACATATAAAAATAGGTTTGGGCTCCGGCTGGTGTGGCTCAGTGGGTTGAGCATCAGCCTGCAAACTGCAAGGTTGATGGTTTGGTTCCCGGTCCGGGCACATGCCTGCCTTGTGGGTCAGGTCCCCAGTTGAGGGTGCACTAGAGCCAAATGATCAATGTTTCTCTCGCTCCTTCTATCTCCCCCTCTCTCTACAAAATAAATAAAATCTTTTTTAAAAATTGGTTTGGTTAATTATAACTATCTGAAATTTTAGTTTTCTCTGTAAGTTGAAGAGTGAATGTAAGAGAAGTTAAAAAAAAAACAATGTATTCATTCTTGCAACACATATTTATTTAATGCCTCCTCTGTACCAGGCTCTCTTCCAGGTGCTACAATGTAATGAAGGGAAATGCAAAAGAAACAAACCAATATATACGGAGTATAAAGGAAGTAAGAAGTTCTATTTAAATGACAATTATTTAGAAAATAATCAATAAGGAAAATGGAACTTCAGAAGGAAAGAATCTTCTAGTTCTTCGAACCACGTATTTTACAATACCAAGAGCTTTGCTGTAGAGAGGAACATCAAACCAGGCTGGAGAGTATATTTTGTATAGGGGAACTTCAGTACAAAGCAACATTCAGACAAGTTTTGAGACTGAACGCCAGCCATCATCATCTGTTTGAAAAATAAAAATCTGTGGCAGAAATTATTATACTTCATATTTTATTAATTAGAAAGAGAGTTTATGATAGATGCTAACTCCTGTAAATAAAGGAGAGAAAAAGAAAACCCAAACTAGCCTGTTCTGAACTGAGAGAGACTGGGGACACTAGAGTGTACCCATTTGTCAGCAAACAAGCCCAAATGGCCCTTTGTATAGAATATGATTTCAAATTGATTAATTAGACACTTAATTGGGAAATTACCATATTGTCTCTAGAAAATAAAATTAAAGAGATGTATATGTTTTCCTATTTTTATTTCTCCCAAACTTCTGAGTTAAGCATTTGATTCCCATGTTTCAATTACTGGCAGAAGGGCACGGGGAAACCGTAAACAGTAATCTGCCAGACTGACAGTACAAATTCCCACAGAAACGGCCTCTGGGTTAATGAGTACTCACAGGATACACTGGCAGTCTTTCAAGAATACCTAATACCAGCCTAAATTAACCTCCTGAGAAAATTAGTCTGCCACATGCAGTGACTGGAGATTCTACAGCAAGGCTGTCTGGTCACACTCCTGCCTGAGTAGAGAGCAGTGAGGATTTTTAGGAATCATGAGTAATGGCCACTTTAAATATTTGCACTTCAAGTAAATTGGCTTCAAGTCCTCTACATACTTCATCAGCGACAAAAAAGAAAAAGAAAAAAGAAAACACACCCATACACAAAATACCCCTCTTATTTTAAGAAGTTTTTGAGAAGCTTTTTTTTCTTTTAATTCTTTTAAGTCTAATTTTCTCCATGGTGAGATCAGTAACTCCCGTCAAATAAAGCGCCGGCACGCGCACGGTACTGGGAGCCGTGCGCACAGTGATTCGGTGCGTAACAGGAGGGAACGAGGTAAGCACAGGGCCATATCCTGGTAGCCCTTTTCCCATGCTCTGAAGCCACCCCTGCACTCCTTAGGAGATATCTTTTCCCTCCCACACTCCAAAGATGAGGGAAATGGAAATGATCAGAAATCAAATTTACATTGTATCAATACCTGGATATTTCCTTCCCTCTCTTAACCCCGGTATCTATCAAAACCAATGCTAGTTTTGGATAGAGCTGCCAACTTGAAAAGAAAGTAGAAGCAGAGGCATACATGTGGACTGGCCTTTGCGTTTACTGGTGGCAAGAATCCTACCCTATGGGCTCAGTATCTTTCTAGGCCAGCACAGTGCCTGGCACATAGTGTGTCGACCTGACCTAAGAGGTTATAACAGTGTTTAGACCAGCGTAGAGGTTGTGGCTGAAGAAGCACCTTGAAAAGATCTTGAACATACAATTCTCCTTTGTTTAAATACTTGATAATATTGTATTCATAAATAAATTCTTCTAAAATTACAGATTCAAGAATGCTATAACTAGTAACTGTAACAAATCAAATACAAGTCAATCAGGAAAATTAAGCACTACCTCACTACCAAAAAAATTATTAAAATGTACACTTGCATATTTTTTAGCCCGGTTACAGCAAAAAAAAAAAAGAAAGAAAGAAAGAAAGAAATTAGGCATTGCCTTTTTCTTATAATTTTTTTCTTTGTGATTTTATATTTCATAATCCCTTTCCCTACATGATGCAAAAGTAATTGCGAAAGAGAAAGAAAGAGAGAAAGTGATTGCAGGGAGAACTTAAGCCTGAAGTACAAAACACACTTGTAGGTCCAGGCTTTTAATATGCTGTCAGGTTAAGTTGGTTATAATACATAAGACTTGCTCCCGAAATAAATTAACATAGAGCTAATGTATTAACTAAAATTTTTCTTATCCAGTGAAGTTTTATTGTAAATTATACTAATTCTAGGTTTGCCTTCTAAGTGTTAGCTAATATAGAAGGCTTGGAAAATTTCAGCATATAAATATTGTAGGGAGATTAAGGCAAATTTAAGCAGGTTTCTTCCTGAGAAATAAAGAGAAGATTTAACCTTAGTGGTCAGAAAATATGGCCCATCTGTAAAGTAACCAAATAACTTCCTAAACCTTACCTGGTTCTGCTTTAATGTGGACACAAGTTTCTGCAACGTTATATTTTCTTCTTCCAGCTCAGTATAGTCCTGAAGGAGGCGGGCCTCTCGGAATTTATATTCTCGTATTTCATCCTTCATCCGTATTCTCTGCAGCTCCACCATCTCATTGTTCTGAAACAATATAATCCACCATCAATACAAAACTTTCTTATTCTAGACACTATGAGGTGTAAAGTCTGGGCAGTTAAAAACAGTCATATGTTGCTTAACACTGGTGATATATTCTGAGAAATGAGTTTTTAGGCAATTTCTTCATTGTGTGAACATCACAGAGTGAACTTACACAAACCTAGATGGTCCAGCCTGCTACACACCTGGGCCATATGGTATAATAGCCTATTGCTCCCAGGCTACAAGCCTGTGCGGCAAGTCACTGCACAAAACACGAGATTAAATCAAGCACGGGAGAAATGATGCAATCGAGAGAGACAGTAAATACGAGATGCGGCTGCTGCCAACATAACATGGCATACTGTCTTACATTTCTTAGCAAGTAGGAAGAGTACACTCTAAAACAATTGAAAGTACCAGTAACATAACCATCTATTATTGGGTATTACGTACTGTAGATAATTGTATGTGCAATCTTTTATATGATTCACGGTGCAGTCGGCGTGTTTACGCCAGCATCGTGACAAACAGGTGAGTAATGTATTGTCCTAGTATGTTAGGGCAGCTCTGGTGTCACTAGGCAATAGACATTTTTCAGCTCTAATATAATCTTATAACACCCCTGTCACATACGTTGTCCAACATTTACCAAAAAGTTGTTATGCGGCGCATGACGGTACCATAATTTCAAAGCAATGACGGTATTTCAAAATACCTGCAAGAGCTAAGATGTGGTATGAAAACACTGATCACAAAGTAACAGATGCTGCTAATACTACTGAGGTTTGTTGCCTACATTCAAATGGAACAAAATGCTCAATTTCAATCTAAGTTTAGTGAAAACAGAAATGTCATTATTTTTCCCATCCAAGTTTCCCATCCTGAATTCTACCCATAGATTCAGATTAGAAAACTCTTCTGCTTCTACTTGTCATTTAGGTATCAGCTCAAATGTCATCTCCTCAGAAAGACCTTCCCTAAACAGCTAATATGAGACAGCCCCTGCTTTTACTCACCACCACCCTATGATTTATTTTATAGATCACCATCTAGCACTGAGTAGGTACTCAACAAATAATTGTTGAAGGAACAGTACTGATCATTACTTGAAACTGGTTACTTACTTACCTTTTATGCTTTTTACATGCAATAAATTTCCTTTTTCATCTAATAAACTTTACTGTAATGTTCATTGATATGGTCTAATTTCTGCCATATTTTAGGCCCTCATAAACATGGAATAATATAGCAAAACAGTAATACAGATGGTTAAATACAAAATTTTAACAAGAATATTGTTAGATGGATGGTGGCTTTTTGTCTTGTGTTTTCTTAAAGTGGGGAACAAAGGGAGAATAACACACTTTGAAATAAAATGTGCCTAAACCTGTGAAATAACTAGACATTTAATTCTTCTTCACTACATAGTATAGTGACTTGGATGCAAAAACGTTACTTTATTCCTAGCTCCCTCAACAATACTTTGAGCACCATATGTTCAAAAAGTATAAAATTTTTAAAAAGGTAGATTTTGGCAATAAAGCCACATTACAAAAACCCATTAAATTCTCTTATTTTGCAGACACATGAAACCTTAATATATTTCTACTTCTCCAAAGCTCTACTATAACAGAGTGATATATATAATACAGTTTTAAGTGTTATGAGTGAATATATATATAAAACTATATATATATAGTTTTCCTTATTTACATGTATAAAGATATGAGGAAGCCTGATAAACTGGATGTCAGTAATTTATATAAAATTATAAAGAAAACGTTAAGATACAAAGAGATTCTGTATAATGTGTATATTTTGTAAAAAAATGTAATGACCAGAAACCTAGCTTGTATACACTGAGAATTAACTATAAATTTTTACATGGCAAATGTCAAGACAATTTTAAGACCACAGCAAAGCAAGTGAGGATCACTAATAAATAATAAAATAGCTAATGAAAACTGATGCTAGTTAAGGAAAAGCTTGGTTGTAAAACTGGTTAAGTTGAAAGACTTGCTAGCAATAAAACAGACATAAGACCCAGAGAGAGAAAACTGGACTTATTTATTTTGCTAGAAATCCTTGTTTTGAACTGCCACAGATTAAATTCGATGGGCAATGTTCTTTGCTTCCATAATAAACTTAAAAGATAGCTCCTGATGTTTTTAGCACCACTCATCAGACATTTATACACCACATTTTTTTCTTCCTGGGATAAGATGGTGCTGAGCTCTACCAGAAACTCCCATCAGGAACAGCGAGAGCGAGAGATAGACCATGAGGGGACGGGAGAAAGCGGCACCACCAGCAACAGCTTTAGCCTCTGCCTTTGCCTTCCAGAGACTGGAGCCTCTGCTCCGGCTCAGGAGAGCGGGGAGAAACCGGAAATGTGTGGGAGAGACTATCCTCGTTATTTGCATGGCATCTGGGTAGAGCGGCATTATTAAAATTTTATTTTAATTAGCATTAAAAGGATTTCTTTATGTAGGAATAATACATTCCCTCCATTGTCAAGAAGAAAATATGAACAGGGACACTTGTCACCACAGAGTAATGTATAAAAACAATAATCCCTTACAGTTACAAGGCTCTTAGTCTTTTTTAAATTAATTATATTCATTGTCACATTAGATCTTAATATTGTAATAGCTTGTGTGAGGTAGGTTACAGACATTCCAGTTTTCTTAGCTGTAAAAAATGAGGATCCTAATATTTAACATTATACAGTCAGTGTAAGGATTTAATGACAATATGTGGGGAAGGGAGCGGGGATGTCTCACGGACGATTTATTGTAACACGCAGGCCCTTTATCATAACAGAACAAGTGCTGTTACAAAGACGCACACCTAAAGGCTGAGCAATCTATATGCTGGGAGAGGCAGGGAAAGCTTCATCAAGGAAATTACATTTGAGCAGAACCTTGAAGGGCAAGTAGAGTTAACGAAATGGATGAAGAGGAGGATGGACCACCCAGCCACAGGTCAACTCTGGGATAAAAGCAGAGCCCTACTTGTGTTGAGGACAGTGCTAAAATACCCAATAGCCAGACTGAGCATTTTTGGGGGGCACCAATGAAGCTGGAGCACTGACAGAAAGAGAGAAATTCCAAAAAATCTAGAATATTGCAAATGATTTTCAGCTTGTGCCTAAATTTGGTGTGGTTTCATACAATACAATGTTAAATTAAAGACTAGTGGTGTTAAACTGTGAGACAGTGGGAGGAACCAAAATGTTTTCAGGGCTTGGAACCTTTAAAGTTCTTCACTTCGGCCGTGGTTTAGGAACTATGCAGTCTGATGTGGCTGGAACGAAGTAACTTGAGACAGACTTTGCAGGAAATCGTACGTTAAACAAAGGAATTTGGGAAGGCACGAAAGTCTGTTAAGCAAATCAGCCATGTGATCAGACCTATGTTTCGGCAAGTGGTTCGGCTGAGGGCTGCGAGGAGAGAGCTACAAGGAAAAAGAGCCACAGAGAACAAGCTAAGTAGCCGCTCCAACAGCTCAAAGTAAAAGAAAATGATGAGGGGCACTGAGGAACATCTCAGTTAGAATGAACAGGACTTGATCACTGATTGATGATGATAAACAAAAAGAGCAGAGTAAAAATGGCCTTAGTAAGGATAAAAGTGCCGGAATAGAGTTGTAAGAAAAAGAGAAATTTCCCAGGGAAGTGAATGTGAGTGTGAATGATGTCTTTATAAATAATTATAAGTAATATTAATTTAGATAGTCAAACCAGGAATTTCTGGATCTGTGAGTGGATAAAAGAAGACAACTACTCTGATCCGAGCGGTGAAAGTTGGGGAGAGGGAAGGATGGCGAACGCGGTACCAGCTTTCTCACTCCTCTCCTGAAAAGTTGCTACCACAAGGGAATTTGGGCGGATCAAGAACAAAACATTTGTTTTCCTTCATTTGGTCAAAAATGAACAGTTCTCTTGTTGAATAGAGGAGTGGACAATAATTCTCCTTGCCCCTCCCCAATCAGGAATTCTCTGCTCTGGGGCTAAGAATGCTTGACCTTCAGTAGTGAACAAGCTGATGGACACAGAGGGATAAAATCACAATAAGGAGAGGCCGACTGCCCTCACAGGCAGTCCTGTGGGCCTCACAATTCTTTAGGAGGGCTATCAATGAAGAAACCAAGATATCCAGAGCACCATGTCGTCAGCATTTCCAAACGCAATCCAGACTTAATAACAGGGCAATCACTAGAAAAACAAACGGCAAGTTTGAAGTGTGGCTTAAAACAAACATGCTGAAGAAAGAAAAGAAAGGAAAGAAAGGAGGGAAGGAGGGAGGAAGGAAGGAAAGGAAGGGAGGAAAGGGAGGGAGGGGAAAGGAAGGAAGGAAAAGAGATTGCCATGGCTAGGAAAAAGTAACGGAGGAGGAGAGAATTATGACTTAGGACAGCATTTTCCACAGTGAGTTCTAAAGTATAGGAGCTCTGTGCAAACTTACTAGGAGTCACTCAAACATAAGTTTGGGAAATATTAGGTTAAATAAAGTTATATATTTTTTGTTGTTCTTAGAGCCCCTAATACGCTAGTTCGCACTGAGACTATGTAAGAGCAAGACATGGCGTGCCTCCTGTGCTAGATTTAATTGAGCACGAGTCCTCTGCCTTTTGAAAGGGGCCTTCTGAATAACCCGCAAACCAAATCATTGGAAAACATCACACTGAGACAATAGAAAATGATAGTGTCTGTACAGATGGTGAGGTAAACCACCAAGCTCCTTACAGCCCAACTCCAGATCCCTTCCCACTGCCCAGGGCCGAAAGGACCGTCAGATTTAAATAATGGCATAAAATTAAGTAGAGGAGTGGTCAGATTTTTTTTTTTAAGGTGAGACAAGATGATCAGGTCCTGACTGACAATGAGCGAGTAACCTTACAAAGTATTAAGGCTATCATGAAACCAAGGCTCCATAATTCTTACTATGAGGTATTTGCAGATCTTGCTCTGAAAAAGTGGTTCCACCAAGGGTTAACTATCCTAGACTGAATTTGAAGCAATACAGGCATCTTTCCCATGGGATATCTGCTTCCATTAGAAGTCAAGGACCAGTCCATTTTACAAGCAGTTCACATTTCAATGCCTCATTTCAAACATTTATCACAAGCAAAATCTTGACAGCCACATAAAATCTGCCCTTTTATTGTATGCACACATTTGAAATAAATGGCACAAAAATAAATAATATATCACTGATTTTCTTATACCCTGATTTGTAGGTTTTTTCCTTCTTTTACTTTTGTAAAAGGATATCAGATATTATTCTAAGTAAAAGAGTTTATAAACATTTACGTTGCATGTTAGTTGAGTGGAACATGTGTTTAGCAGGAAAGCTCCTTGGGTAAGATTTTTTGGGTATCAACTTTATTAAGATATAATTCACATACCTATCTGTTGAAAAAGTACATTGCAATGGTTTTAAATATATGTCAGAATTGTGACCATCAGAATAATTAATTTCAAAACATTTTTATTTTGAAAAAATATTTTGCACCTTTTAGCGACTGCCCCCCCACCGCGCACACACACGCCCTCATCTCTCCAGCCCTAGGCAACCACTAATCTACTTTCTACTTGCCTATACTGGACACTCCATATAAATGAAATTATATAATATGTGATCTTTTGAAAGAGACTGTAAGATTTTACACAGTTTGGCTCCTGCTGACAAAACATCTTTGTTCATAAAGTCTACAGACAGCTTTACTGCAGCAAGAAACATATTTCACACAGTATCAGCAAAGTTCCGCATTGTGCTGGCATTTACCCAACGCATGTCAGACCCAGTAATTGCGGTGTGATGTTTCACAAGCATGATCACTTAAATTTCACTCAATGGGCTGCAAGTTATTTTTTATCAATAAGAATGTGGCTTTGTGCTCTGGTATTGTAATGCGAATACACTGGAATATTTTGGAATGCACTTTTGCAGATATAAAATACTGGAAAATCTTTTCTATAATCAACCTTGAAGTCATGAAATCAAGATCATTTCCCAAAATAATCTAGTCCCTTCTTGCTTTATTTTTTTTTAACATCCTTGATTTTTCTTTTTTAAATTTCTTATTTGTTAGTTAAAGATGCTAAACACCATAATGAATGAGGGCATGACAGCTTTCTGATAGTGTCTCCTTATAACTGTGAATATACATGTCGTCCTGATTATATAATTACTATAATAATTTATTAAGTGGAAAAATGGAAATTTAGGTAATACATGAAGGCTCGGTTCACAAATATTCCAGAAATAACTTGATCTTTAGCAAATACCCTTTCACTTCAGCTTCACAGGCTTTATTGCAAGCTTGCTTTAAAGAATGATCTAACCCAGGAGATAAACAGCATCAACAGTCTCAAAAATCACTGATTAGGGTAAGTAATTTTAGTTCCCATTGCTATATAGGAACACATTATATATAGATTTTTACTGAGAAGAGATATCATAAGAGGAAAAAAGGGAACAAAAATGGGAGTAATGGTTTGCATTAAAGTGACTTTTTTTTTATGGAAGAAAGCATTAAAAGAAAAAATTTAGAGCGATGAGAAAGGAGAAGGGATTGAAAATCACAAAATGTAAGATGAGCACCATCAGGATGAAAAGGCTGAACAGAAAGGGGGGGATTAATAAAATTTATAACTTGCTTTGAAATGTCCCCAAGAGACTGAAGGTTATTAGAGACACTCTTTTTGCTTATATTTTAGGTACGTGTGTATAGTAGAGGTTGACTAATTAAGCTTTTATAGGATATCTGGCAAGTCTGACCTAGCTGTTTATTTTTGTGCTATAAAATACCTGTATTATCCAAGAAATAAAGTTTAGCCCAAACATTGGTAATAGAGGAGAAAGCTTAAAATAGTGAATATAGTTACTCAGATAAAGTCTTCAGTACATGGAATAGCACCAAAGATGACAGCTTCCGAGCGACAGCTGTTTCATACCGAGGGGTGCGGTGGGGTAAACGCAGTCTGGACATGGTCCTGCATTCAGATCCTGGCTTACACCACAAGCTCCTGGGACTTTCTGTTTCCTTACCTCCAACAGCAGGAAAGAGGCTTTTCAGCTCAACTCCAGAGTTTGTCAGAAATAAATGAGAAAGTATTTCTAAAAGTATGTTGTAAATTGTAATGAGCTATCATACATCTTTATTAACAGTTTTTAAAAAGTCAGTTAAAGGCTTTTGTAGGACTGTGTTGGGGATCCTTTAGAATGTTCTTTATCAGTAACCATTTGAAGATTTAAAAATGCCATTTGACATGTACATAGAATTTTAACTCATTTCAAGAACAACTTAAGATGAGGAGATACTGATGCCAGACCCAGGAATTATAAAAATATATACAGTGAGTAAAAATCTCACTCCCATTGTTTTTCACATCAGCCTAGTTTCCACCCCAGCCCATGTATAACATTATGTATATACTCCAGAGTTCCTTTACATCTTTTTTATTTTCAAATTTTACCTATAGAGACAACTTACTCCCACATGAAAACTGGCATGATTAATATGTGCTTATTACAACATAAGGTATAAACTCTGAAATATTGAGCTACCTTAACTCTACAATATATTAAAACGATATATTAAAATCCCAATTTCAACAATATATTAAAAGTCTAAAAAAATAAAAGATGTATCTTTTAAGTAATTATTAAAGGTGATAGTATTTCTACTTCTTACAATCTACATTAAAGTTTCCCAAAGAACTCTCCTTACCAAAGTCTTGGTATCAGCTTTTCCTTTTGCCTTGAGAAGTGGAAACTGAACCTGGGAATCACCTAAAGAAAGGATTTTGATGTGACAGGTGTGAAAAGCTGAGATATAGCGGAAGCTCTAGGTACTGAAATTTAGAAGTTGTAAGGTCCAGGTGAGAGGTAAACGATATTAGCAAATGACAGAGACTACTGTGAAAGGTTGTGGTTCACGTGCAGTCAAAGGTAGCTCTGTGCTGCTCTCCAGGGACCCCTAGACATCTGTGACTGACCCTGGGCCATGACCAGGATGAAATGCACTAACTAGTGACGTATAATGTGCTGTTTAAAGCCTGAAACCCCATGACACACACTCTACTAGTTTGTTTATTTTATTTCTAGGGAATTTACAGGTTGATGATGGGTACTTGCCTTCTTAGATTATATTAGCTAATTGAGCCATATGAACAGCGAGGTATGCCAGACTTTTTTGTGAACTTCAGTCTTGGCTTCCCTGAAAACTGCTATCTTGTGTGTTCCTCAGTGGTTCACAGCCTAGGTGCAGAACATGAACCATGAGATGAAGAAAGGGCCCTAGAGCTGCATCTGGAAATCTCAGACCTCTCTCTGCCACCTGTGCTTTCTTTCTTTAGTTTATCAAAGCTGAGGGAGAACAGAATGAACCGCCCCAGACTGTGCCCCTTCGGCTGTGGGCTATTTTAAGCTGAAGACAATCGAGGTCTAGCGCACTGACAAAGAGCCTTTTACTGCCGCGCCCCTCCCCCCGCCCTTAACTGACTAAAAGAATTCAGGTAAGGAGGACGATACAAGGATGAGACTTATTACCAGAGATAACATTTTTTTCTCCTTTTCTTCTTTTAATCCTCACTCGAGGATATGTTTATTGATTGTATTTTATTTTTGTGTGTTTTTTTATTTCTTAAATTATATTTTATTGATTATGCTATTATAGTTGTCCCAATTTTTCACCCTCTGCCCCGCTCCACCCAGCACTCCCCCCCCCCCAGGCAATTCCCACATCATTATTCATGTCCATGGGTCACATGTATAAGTTCTTTGGCTACTCCATTTCCTCTACTGTACTTTACATCCCCATGGCTATTCTGTAACTACTTACTTATACTTTTTAATTTCCTCTTCTCTTCATTCATTCCCCTACACCCTCTTCCCATCTCACAACCATTAAAATGTTCTCCATTTTCATGATTCTGTCTCTGTTCTTGTTTGCTTAGTTTGTTTTTTAGATTCAATTATTGATAAATATATATTTATTGCCATTTTATTGTTCATAGTTTTTATCTTCTTTTAAATAAGTCCCTTTAACATTTCATATAATAATGGTTTGGTGATGATGAACTCCTTTAGTTTTCTCTTGTCTGGGAAACTCTTTATCTGCCCTTTGATTCTAAATGATAGCTTTGCTGGATAGAGCAATCTTGGCTTTAGGTCAGTACTTTTCATGACTTCGAATATTTGTTGCCAATCCCTTCTAGCAGGCAAAGTTTCTTTTGAAAAATCAACTGAGAGTCTTAATGGGAATTCCCCTGTAGGTAACTCTCTGCTTTTCTCTTGCTGCTTTTAAGATTCTGTCTTCATCTTTAATCTTTGGCATTTTAATTATGATGTGTCTTGGAATGGGTCTCTTTGCAGCCATCTTATTTAGGTCTCTGTGCTTCCTGGACTTGCATGTCTGTTTCCTTCATCAAATTAAAGAAGCTTTCTTTCATTATTTATTCAAGTAGATTTCCAGTCTCTTGCTGTTTCTCTCCTCCTCCTGGCACCACTATGATAGGAATGTTGGAATCTTGAAGTTGTCCCAGAGGCTGCTTACACTATTCTCATTTTTTTGGATTCTTTTTTCTTCTTGTTGCCTTGATTGGTTGTTTTTTGCTTCTTTACGTTCTAAATCATTGATTTGATTCTTGGCTTCATCCACTCTACTGGTGTTTCCCTATAAATTGTTCTTTATTTCAGTTACTGTATTGTTTGTTTCTGACTGGATCTTTTTTATGTTGCTGAGGTCCTCGCTGAGTTCCTGGAGCCTCGTTATAATCAGTGTTTTGAACTCTGCATCTGATTGCTGATTGATTGCTTATCTCCATTTTGTTTAGCTCTTTTCCTGGAGTTTTGGTCTATTTCATTTAGGCCATGTTTCTTTATCTCCTCATTTTGGTGGCCTCCCTGCATTTGTTTCTTGTGTATTAGGTAGAGCAACTCTGACTCCCTGTCTTGGTAGTGTGGCCTAATGTAGTAGATGTCTTGTAGGGTCCAGTGGCCCAGCCTCCCCTATCACCCAAGCTGGATACTCAAGGAGCAACCTCTGTGTGGGCTGAGTACACCCTCCTCTTGTAGTTGAGCTTTGATTGCTGTTGGCAGGTCAATGGGAAAGGTCTACCCAGGCCTGTCAGCTGCAAGGACTGGCTGTGACCACTGACCACCAACCTCTGACCTCCATGGAAGACGAGCTGTGCAGGGGCAGGGTGGAGGTGCTCTGATGTGGTCTGCAGCTGCCCACTGGGTGCACAGGCTGTGTGGTTTCCTGGGTTATGCATGCTAAGGTCAGCCTCTACCTGTATTTTGCCCAGGGCCACCCTGCCTGGGCTATAAAGCAATCTGAGGTGGTCGCTACTTGTGCTGGGCATGGAGATTCCCAGGCATGAATCCGGGCAGGCTGCTGCTATTGCTGAGCCTGGGACCACTTGGCAAGAGGTATGGACACTGGGGACTCACTGAGCCAGTTCTTGCTTGTTTGAGAGCATTTATTAAGTTATGAAGTATAAGCCAAGACCAGCTATTCATATGGAAAATTCTCTGCTAACAGCTTGGGTGGACCTGTTAATTTGGGTGAGACACGGTCTTAGGTGATCTCTAGGGTGGGGCAAACAGTGTTAGCCAGGTTGATGGAGTCTCAGATATGGCATCTGCCTGCTGGCTCTGTGGCTCTGTTGAGGGAAGGTTCAGAAAAGGAGCAATGGCTTCTGCTGCCTTTCTGTCTGGGAGAAATCTGTCCCCCAGCTCTCACCTTGATGTCAGATACTTCAGTTCCTCCCTGTGTGCCACTGGTGCCTTTCAAGTTACTTACCCCAGTGCTGGAGCTCAGGAGTGAGTCTGAGTAGGTGAGTCCCTGTGTGGGTTCTGTATATGAACTGCTTGGGACTCCAGAAGTTTCTTCCACCAACTTAGTCCTTGGTGGTTTCTGCAGCCAGAAGTTATGGGTACCTATCTTCTTGTCACTGGAACCCTGCGCTGGGGGTCCTGGTGTGGGACTGGGACTCCTCATTCGCAAGATATCCCTCCCCAAATTTTTATCCACCACACATGGATGTTGGACCAGCCCATCCCATACCTCTGCCCCTCCTACCGGTCTAGATGGATGTGATTTCTATAATTCCATAGTTGTCAGACTCCATTCAACTCTATTTCTGATGGTTCTGAATGATGGCTGTTCTATAATTTCGTTGTAATTTTGATGTGGTTGTGCAAGGAGGCAAGCCATGTTTACCTATGCTGCCATCTTGACCGGAAGTCTCCAAGGATAAGTTTTTATATCAGAAAGACTTACCTGAATGGCATGGCAAATACCTGTTTACCAAACATTTGCTCTTCTCACTTTTCTGTGAATTGTCTTTCTACTTTTTGAAGACCCAGATCCCTACGCATGCCTCCTTAGCTCAGGATGGTACATAAGCCTCAATTACCAACTTATGGGGAGTCTCATATTTTTATAGGGCTCCCACATGTTTGAAATTTGTTCTCTTCTTCGTAATCTGCCTTGTCAATTTAATTATTAGGCCAGCCAAAGAACCTAGAAGGGAACAAGGGAAAAGTTTTCAGCCCCTATATAGCCTTATGTGACAATACCCTTTGGTACCTTCTGAGTTCTTTCGATGATCTGACCCTGTGTAATTGCCGTAACCTCAGTGAAAGCAAACAAAAGCAGAAATTGAGGCTAGGAAAGTACAGTGCAATCACTATGAATTCCAGCAACTGTCCAGAAAGACACTACACAGAAGCAGAGAAAGTACAACCTCTCTCTCTCACATCTTGGGTAGTCAGATGAGACTGAGATGCTTGGTCACCAGCAGGCAGATTATACATGTCAGTCCCGAAGGAAAACAATGTCAAGGATACAAACTGCATCAGAAATGTTATGCCTTCCTAAGAGAATACTCTGAGGCATTTTCTTCACACATTCTGTGCCAGTACGAAACATTTGGAATAGAATATTTTTCTACAACCTGTATCTATGTGGTTAGACTTCTAAAACCAAACAAGTACTATAAGGTGAGATGGAGAGAAATATATGAATAGTAATCTCTTAGTAGAAATTCAGTTTCTATTTGAAAGATAGACATACATATGTATTATTTGTGAATATATTAACATTTTTTCCTTCTTGGCAGGTGAAGTTAAATAGATTCTAAGTCTATAGTTTTCTCTTTCTTTTATATAAAATCAACTGCTTTATTGTCATTACTTATTTTACAATCACTCAAAATGATATTTTCAAGCAATTATGGTGCCTTTGACTTAGGAAACCTTGATTATTTAATGTTTTAATAAAACTTGTTTTAACCACAGTCATATGACTATCAGACACAGGGAAGAATATTCTCAGCAAGAGCATGTTTTGATTCAACCATATATTAACTAATGTTTATTAAGACTCGGTAATTAAATATATGGTATACGTGTTAAATAAAAAGAATCTGTACTGTCTATTTTACTACAATAGTGAGTGCACTGAGGCACAGTGAGATGAGGGAAACTGGGCTAGGGTGCAGAGGTAGGAAAGGACAGCTCTAGGTTTTGACCAAGGCCCCCAGATCTCTAAGTCTGAGCTACTAGGTATCATTAAGACTCTCTGATTTACCCTGGCTGGTGTAGCTCAGTGGATTGAGCATCAGCCTGCGAACAAAGGGGTTGCTGGTTTGATTCCCCCATCAGAGCACATGCCTGGGTTATGGGCCAGGTCCCCAGTAGGGGGTGTGTGAGAAGCAACCACACATTGATGTTTCTCTCCCTCTTTCTCCCTCCCTTCCCCGTCTCTAAAAATAAAATTTTTTTAAAAAAAACCTCTCTGATTTAGACACTGAGGCAGAAAGCCAAAGAAAACAGACTGAAAGGAAAAGAATAAAATAAACAAAGAGAAAATAAAGAGTTCTCTGCAAAATGAATTCCCCATTTTCTGGGTCTCCAAACTCAAGAGGAGGCAAGCAGTACAATGAAAACAGAGGGGGTGGGTCGTAGACTTAAGCTCTCAGTACAGTCTTATTTGGCTCAACGGAAGGGCACTAATTCAGGGAGGAAATGGAGTGTTACCGGGATGAGAACAACCTTTACACCTCCTTGGAGACTCCGAGCGCCACACAGGAGCCTGATGGAGGGTTCCCTTCCCCCGGCCCTGGGAAAGAATTTTGGAAAGTGAGAGTGAGTGTCTTCCTTTGGCCTCTGCTAGCCAGATGCTCCTACAGTCAGAACCGAGCTGTTGAGAGAGGAGGACGGCATCTGACTGGTGAGCAACTGGTGTCTATGTTGTTCTGGAAGACCCTGCTGACCGCACTTCACACATAGGGTCCCCCTCAGTTTGCAGGGGGAAGAAGCTTTCATAGCAAATCAAGTCTAATAAGTAGGCTTTTCATAGATATACAAAGGCCAGTGATGTATTTTTCCCTGCCCTGAATTTCAATTAGTATCTCAGGCAGCAAAAGGACTAATTAAGAAATGCCTGTAGTTAGCCTATGGGCCAAGGCCAAAAAAATATTATAAAGTATATATTAAGAATCACTCTTAGCCAAACCAACTCTCAGCGTGTGTATGTGTGTGCAGGAGGGGGTGTATTTCATGAGAATATTCTGTTAGGGTTTCATATTTTTAAAAACCCTTCAGAGTTTTGCCTGAAAACTCCTGATAATTATCTTTTTGCTTTAAAATAGAGTTACATATCGTTAACCAAAGTAGAGGGGTCAATTGAACTATTTCAAAGAACCCATATATAAAAACACATTTTGTTTTTGAGAGATCCTTGTACACATCAGGCTTCTTGCCAGTTAAACCCAGGCTCACTTCTGCATCCCAGGTCTGCTTCCCAGGGTACCAGGAAATTGGCTTGTTCGAAGCTATTTTTTCTTTTTTGCCATCTGTTACCATATTCTGCTCTATTCACTGGAGTTCCTCCCCCCAAAGACTGGTACTCAGTAATGCACAGGCTCCCCAGCTTCCCAGTTCCAGCCAACTCCTACTCCCACACCCTCCCCATCCTATCCATTTCTTCCTTTTGGAAACACATTTGTGTCTAGGATTTATTTTCCTTTAATGGCTCATACTTTTCTTCTCAGAATTCTGCATATTGGAGCGTCCAAGGTCAGATCTTTGGACATCTTCCTTGTCACTCGATAGGTGGTCATATCTGGACGCATGGCTTAAATGTCATGTATTCACTGCTAACGCCAAGTTTCTTTCTCTAGCCTCATTCTCTACCCTGAGCTCCAGACTGTGTATCTAATTATCTTCCTCTTGCAGTTGTCTTCTCTAATTGGAGGTCTCACTGGCATCTCAAACCAAACATGATCAATACAGAACTCTTGATGTCATGCCCCCCAATACGACAGCCCAGTCTCTCCAAGGATTTCCCATTTTACAACATGACTGGATATTATAATTAGGTTCACTGACACGAATGTAAGTTTCATGAGAACAAGGATTTTGTCTTGTTTCTTGCTGCATTTCCAGTCCCTAGAGCAGTATCTAGCAAATAGAAGGTATTCAGTAGATATCTGATGAATGCAGAATAGTGGGAGAGGAAAGTAAAAACAATAAACACTGGAAAAGCTACAAATAAATATAAGAATGCTTTCTTAATAGTTCACCGTATCCAGCAGAAAAGTACAAAAAAAAATTTAATGGTTTGGTGGAAGTCTGCTATATTATTATAGTATTATTTCTGGAGGTAGAGATAATCAGTTCTTTTCCTCTTTAGTGACTAGTCCCCTCCATCTTTCTCCTAGGTATCAGGTGATCCTGAGGAGGAGGAGAAGTAACTATGAACTAATAGGCCATTCAAGTTTCTCTAGGCTCAAAGTTATTATTTACACCCGTACATTATTTACCAATAAGTAGCTTTTTTCAACATAAACATTCTGAGGCAGGATAGTAAGAAGCCAGGAAAATTCCTGGGCAAGTAGAATGGGAAAACTGAGACAAGAAATTAAACAAGGCCAAACAATTTGAACAACTTACAGCCACCTAGTAAATTGCAAGACCTTATCTTCCCTAACCAGGGACACATGAGAGCAAATGGTTTATACCTCTCCTCAACTGACCAGAGGACACATGGCTTAAATCACCCTGGTCAGGGAGGTAGAGGACAGAGGCCCAATTAATGCCATTTGTGCCAGCCAAACCCAAGGACAGACGAAGTCAGGGGAACAAATAACAAAAACCCGATTTCAGCCAGACAGACCCAAGATAAAAGTAAAACAGCGGAGCTGACCAGAGAATAATCAAAAAACTCCCCTATATGCTCATTCTGATGCATCCGCATATTAAAAATGCACCCGGAAGGCCAATGGATATTCTGCTGAAACCCTCCCCTGAGATTCTCACCTGCAGAAGAGAGATAAAAACCCTCAAGACAAAGGATGCCCGAGCAGGTTCTCTCTAGAGCATGCTCGTACCTATTCCCGGGCATGAACATTTTCGGGCACGAACTTCCCTCTAAACAATAAGGTCCCCACAAGGCCTGCACCTAAGGGAGCAGCAGGCAGTAGGAGCTCGCCCCCAGGCTTTCCCCGTGATCCCGTCTCCATGACTGCCTTTTGCTCTGACTTTTCAGTGAGTAAAAACATCCCCACCTTGGCTTGCTTCTGTCACTGTGACTTTCCCTTCCCAGAGAGCTAACGGCAGCCCTGCCTTGACTCACATCTTTGCTATAACGTTTCCAGGGAGCCAAAGCCGAGCGCCACCTGGGGTCTCTCCTGGTGCTTCTTCTACCCTGAGTCCTTCCTTTGCTTCACCGCCCCAGCTTTAATAATCACACTCTCAAAACCAGCTGGACTCGTGTTGTAAAATCATTCCTGCGCAAAAAATCAAATCAGACCGTTTTGATTGTGCCATCAGCCAGCAAAAGTCTTTATATCAACTGGAAAGAGAACGGGAAGCAATGTTGGCTGCCCCTTGGGCTTCCTAGTTCTAAGACTAAAGTCCTGGGAGCTCCATATCTATCTCGAGCTCTGGAATTTGAAATTCGACCTTTTCAGAGAATTTAACCAAATCAGGGCCTTGTGATATTCTTTAAATAATTCTTAAACTTAACAGGAGCCAGGTTAAAGTCAGGTACTTTTCATCTACAGTAGGACAGTTTCATGGTAAGAAAAGCTGGGTGCTTTTTCCTTCCAGATGTCAGTCTTGCTTCAACCCAACAGTCGAGTCCTTAAAAATCAATGTGGGGCCAAGATGTGGTTTTATGCCCTTTCTGAAACTGTTTATTAGGCATTTATTCTAGAGGCTTCCTGGATAGTTTTGTACTATCTTACTTAATCCTCCAAGCAACCCTGTGTGGCAATATTATGCTCATCTATCCTCTTTCTTTATCTCTACTGATGATTTGGATCATATTATCATTTTATTATTATTATTAATACTCTCAGCTTAAATGTTTTGAGGCCATTTATAATAAAATATACAGACATAATAAAGCAGTTAAAATAAAACAGGGAATTTTTTTTAATTTTAGAAAAGAAGCACAGACCCTTGAGAAGTACGGCCACACACGTAAATATGATATAACTATTAGGGCTAAGGACTGAGACGCCTTGTGTCAACATGACTGAGTTGTCTGTCCCTAGGCAATTGTCCCCATAGCAGTCAGGACTGTAAACTGATCATTCAATTCACTGTTTGCTTCAGGAAAATCAATTGACCTTAGACAACAGACTGCTCACTGGACAAAGGGCTCACATACCAAGCAGCAATTTCCTGACCGGGCCTCAGGGAGTCACTTTAATTGAGCTTGAAACAGCACTCTCAGATTCCCAGGGAACAAGTGTAAAAGAAAAGAGCTGCACAATTCTAGTTATCTGATTTTTTAAAAAACCATTCGATATTCAAGAGAAATACTTATATTCACTATGGTTTTTTATGCCCACTGTACAGATGAAGAAACTGAGGCTTAGAAAGGTTATGCGATTTAGACAAGACTCCACTGAGAGTAAGTGGTGGGATTTGAATTTAAACCCAACTCTCATCTGACCTCTGAGTCCATATGTATGAACAGCACAACACACTGCTGACACGAGTGTATGGCTTTCTAATACCTACGTCAAGAGAAGAAACAACTTAAAAATAATGGAGGAACTGACAGATTGCTTGTCACTTGGGTTATGGCCCTTGACTATCTGTCAGCTGGCTTTTTGACAGAAATAGAATAGCAAGTAGGCAGTTGGGGGTAACCTTCTCTGATGATAGGCTCTGAAGAACACTCTGTGTTGCATACTGAAGGGGGATGCATATGCTTTGGGTACCCGGCAAGCAGGTGGCAAGGCTGACATTGCATTAAAAATGATGAAAAGCCTGCTCTGATGATTTGATTGGATGTAGAGGTCATCTTATTTGCATAAGGGGGAAGGGCAAAGACGGTCACAGAGTCAAATGGTCCTTAAGAAGAGCTCTGTCATACTTGACCACTTATTAGCAGAACAAAAACTAGACTGAAAAATTCTATGAGAAGGTACTATTAGGTCTCCATTTCCAATACAAAAGAATCTTAGTATTGATTTTTGCAATGTCTGGTTGTGAATATCATTAGTTTCCATGTTTTATTTTAAAGAATATATATAAAAGCAGTGATTTAATTTTGGAAATGTTGAGAAGAAAGGATTCTTCTTACCTGTGGACAACTGAACTAATTATGTCCTAAAGCCACCCCTACAAGAAATACTAAATCAACAAAGTTTAAAAAAAGAAGAAAGAAAAAAGGGAAACCTCTGTCTTCCAAACTCTCCTATTGATCAAGAATACAGGTATACTTATAATCTAAAAGCTAACTGAATCAGACCACTTAGATAGGAATTAAAAAAGAAATGAAAGGGCCATCAAAATAACTGAAACAAAAGAAAAAATAAGAGGAAGATAATACTAGTAAACTTTAAACACATTGTTACATGGCAGTAATTACAAAGAGAAAACCTGAAGTAAGAGTAGGTGGAGAGAATAACAGAATGGAACAGCAGACAAAACAGAGATAGGACAGACAGATAGAAAAACACCATACAGTGAACACAGAATAATGTAGGTGTCCTTGTGGAAAAGGACATAGGAGTCTTTAAGAAAGAAATCAATTTTAATTAAAGGGAAACTATGAAGAAAACCAGTCAGACCAAAATAATCTATTTATTCAGAAACTATGTATGCAATAACCTTCTCAGACCTGATAAAGAAATCCAAAGACTACTGAATATTTAGACTGGGGGAGAGAAGACTAAATTTGACTATATTCTTTTTTCCTGATATCCAAAGTAAAATTATTGAGACTGTCATCAGGAATGTACACCCTTCACCCAAGGACTTAAGCCAGTTCTAAACACTTGTAAATCATGTCTTTAAAAACTATGTTAAATTATAAAAGCTGTAAATTATAGAAAATTGTAATAATATAGTAAATATCTCTATTTTTCTAATTCACTTAAAAATGGCTTTACTAACAATTCTTTCTTTTCATTTCTTTTATTCTCCAACATTGTAAAAATATTCTGGGTATTTTTTATGAGATTGTAACTATTCTGATTCTATTTTTGAGATTGTAATTACTCTGATTAAACTGTTATTTTTATTGTACTTTATTGTTTATGTTCATCTCCCTGCTCACCTCCACCCAGCCTCCCTCAGGCAATCTCCATACTGTTGTCCAGTTCATGGGTCATGCACATATGTTCTTTGGTGATTAAACTGGTTTTGATACGCTTAAATAAAAAGTATAAGTGAAAATGTAATATTTTTATAAAAAGAGGGGTACCATGCTGAAATGATGCTGGGATATTTAGCTATTTAGGGGAAGATTTTTCATTTAAACACTCACATTGTTCTACAAACCAAACTGAATCTCACATAGAATAAAGCATTAAAAGTAAAAACTAAACCACAAAACTGATAAAATTAGCATTAAATTATTATTTGAAAAGGGTAAATGGAAGAAGGAAGAAAAAACATTCTATGCTTAAAACCACTACAAGGAATCTCATAATCTCATAGGAAACAAGTTGTAGATTTAAAACAATTAACAAAACTTCATGGTGTCAAAAGTAAAATACAATCAAAATCAAATAAACTGGGTGAGATACTCAAAGGCAAATGATTAAGAAAAATCAATAATTTCCTGAATCACACATAAATAATAGAAATACTAAACCTAATAAATAAATGTGCAAAAATTATAAAATATGCATTGTCCTTTATTAATGAATAAATTATTATTCCACAAATTAATGAAAATGGTAAATTTCTCATTTTTCCATTTGTCTTTTTCTGAGTGTCTATTATATACCAAGCTCTGTTCTAGGATATACTGATTAACAAGATAATCAGTATACCTACCCCTCCACAAACTTCATAAATTAATACTGAAATACCATGATTCACCTACTACATAAGCAACCTGAAAGTGTTATAAAGGTTAATGCTTGCCAGGGCTCAGTGAAATTGGAATTCCTTGCTATTACTTATGGGAGCATAAATTGCTTTAATTTATTAGTAAACATGGTATTTACTAATACCATTTTGGTAAAGCAACATGGCTATATGTATGATCTTGAAAAAAAATCTTGTACCATGTGATCCAGTAATTCTACTTCTAAAATTCTATTCTTAAGAAACAGTTCTAAATGTATTTACAACCACAGGCAAGCAGCAATGGAATAATACAAGAGTTAATACTAACTCAGTGCTGACTATATGCCAGGTGCTGTTCCAATTGTGCCACATGTAAGGATTCCTTTAATCATCACAACAGACTAGGAGAGAGGTATTGTTATTATTCCCACTTAATAGATAACAAAACTGAGGCCCAGCGAAGATAGTTCACTTGCCTAAGGTTATACAACTAGTATGCACATAGCCAGTGTTAAACCCTGGCAAATATTAAGGCGAATACACTTGCAAAATCTGCACTTAGCTCTAAAAATGAAATCCAAATCTTCTAACTTCAATTATTCGCCAAGTGTTACATAATAAATTTGTAAGGGATGTTACCTAATACAATTTCTCCTTTGGGTAACTGCATTACCCAACATAAAATGTTATACTGCTAGGCTTCAACAAAATTTCCTGGCAATTCAGTTTGTTTGTTTATTTTTTAAAGGGTTAAGGCGCCCAGATCCTATATTCCCAAGAACCACAACGGTTTTTAGCCTGTGATTTGGTGGAATGTATTAAGGAAAGCCTGTTTCCAAAAGCAGTTGTATAATCCATAACCCTGAGCTGAGTCCTCATTTCAAATAGAAGCACAACTCACAGATTGTTAACAGAGAGTTCATCAATCTCAACACCATCTAAGATACCATTACAGAAACAAAGAGGAGCCTGGCATTAAGTCATTAATAATACTTCTCTTAGGCTGGTCAGCCAAGTGGTACCCACTGGATGTTTCCCAGCGGATACTAATCAGTCTGTGTATTCAGAGGATGTGAGGCAGGTATACTTCCTGCTTTAATTCAGGTCACTATCTGACTAGAACAGCTCGGGGGGAGAGGAGTGCCTTCCAGTACTAGAATTAATTATATATTCATTTTATCCCTCTGAACGGTCTAATTAAGAGAGATGCTGCCTCACACATATTGCTGGCAGTGTTTGGCATAGCATTTGCACAGGGTAGGTGCTTAACGGAATGGTCATCCCTGAAGGATAAACTTCGCAGCAAATTAAAATACAGCATAGAATTCCCATTTCTCTTTGCCAAAGTCTGAAAAATTGTGGTTACATACAATTATCTGCACATACACATCAAAAGCATCTGCCAACTCAATCGTATTTATCTCCATCTGAAGCTTAGTGGTGGATTTGCCCATCACAGTAGGAGTTGGGTAACAACGCGGTCTGACCTTGGAGTGACTCCTTGCCCTTCTCAGCTGACTGGCCTCAGCTGAAAAGATGATGTAAAATAAACGAATGGGTGAATACGTGGCAATAAGATGGGCATCGCCAGCTCTACTCTTCCGAATCCTATAAATTTGAAATACATCTCCTCTCTCTGTTTTAACAGCAGTGCCCCAAATAAATTAAGATATGATAAAGAATTGATAACTAGCCAAAGTTACATATTTATTATCTTTCATTCTTCTTTCTTTTTTCTTTCTTTCTTAACGGTCTAGCACATGCACTCCAATAAGGGGAAGTTTTACCCCGGTGGTAGGCTGAATAACGGCATCCCAAAGACGGTCAGGTCCTGGACCCTGGAACCTGTGCATGTTACTTTATATGGCAACAGAGACTTTTTGCAGGTGCGATTATGTATTTGGGGTTGTGTGGTTTTTGTTTTTTTGTTTTTTTAATTTCGGTTTGCTTGTTTGTTTTTGGTGATTACGGATTTTGAGACGGAGAGATTAACCTGGATTCTCTGGGTAGACCCTAAGTGTAATCAGTGTCCTTACAAGAGGGAAACAGAACATTTGACACAGAAAAAGGCAATGTGGTACTCAAACAAGATGCTACACTGCTGGTTCTGAAAGATGGAGGACAGGGTCAGCAGCCAATGAAAGAGAACGCTGTTCCAGAAGCTAGAAAAAGGTGGAATCCGGAAGAGGAAATGGACACTCCACTTGCGCCTCCAACAGGGAGTACGGTCGTGCCAACACCTTGACCTCAGCCCAGTGATCTGCAGGCTTCCGGCCTCCAGTGCTATAAGAGAATCCATCCGTGTTGTTTGAAGCCACCAAATTTGAAGTACATTCTTACAGCAGCCATAGAAAATTAATACAACCCTAACCTACAAAATCTCGGTATTTCGGTGTCTATCAAAGCTCCTTAAGGAGATAAGAAAAATAAAGGTTTTGAAAGAATATTTCATTGCAAGCAATGCCAATGAAAGATTGATTCAAATAATGATGCAAGGTTTTTATTACTCTCAAGGCCCAGTTTCATTAGCATAAATACTTGGGAGCAAGAGAGGTGTTGTTATTCTGACAGGTTCTTCTATATCTTTCATGCTACCAATGAATATTTTGCCATCCAGAGAAAGGTTGCTGGCCCCTTCTTTACACGGGTAGCCGAATCTTACCTCATGGTTTAAAAACAATTGTGGGGTCGTACTGTGTACCAAAGCCCAGCAGGAAATACATTTTGAAGTCTTGGATTTCTTTAATGAAATACAGGCAGTGAGGTTTTAGTACACTGTGACAGGCTCAGAAGAGAAGTTCAGTTACAATTCTGCTTTTGGAAAAAATGTTTTAGTGAAGCCAAAACTCTATCAGACTGCCATTTCTCAATCTATGTATTTTTAATATTATTAAACAAGTGATGATGAGGAAACTAGTTAAGGAGGTAATCAATATGTAGCCTTTTGTATGGGATACATAGTATTCTATTTTGTCAAATGAAAGTTAAAGCTTGGGTCTATTAATCTGGCATAATTGGTCCACAATATTTTTAAACATGTCTTTGTTGATTAAGCATTAAAAAGTATAATTCAAGATATATATCAAAATTCATTATATCACTAAGCTCACTTGCTAATTTGCTCTGTCTTGTTCAAGTGTAAGTTTCCTATAACCTTCAAGAAATTAATTTCTGAGTAGAGTGAGGTATCTTGATTATTAGATTAAGCTATAAATTCCCTTAGGAGAATTGAATGCCTGAACAAAATCTTAATCAGGCTAGATCTGCCAACCAGAATGTTCTTTGGAAATAGAGGTCAAGACGTAAAAAAAGAAGATGAAAATTGTCCACTAAGCATTCCAGCTGAACTGCTGAGTGTGCATTACTATTCCTTCTACCCAGTCTGCACAGGGAGCAAAACCTGAGCTCGGATAGGAGGAAAGTCTGGAACTGAATCAAGCTATTTTTAGTCCAAGAATCAATATGCACGAAATGGATTGTGCGCAGTTCCTTATTCTTATATTCCAAGACGTAGAAAACTGGTGTTTGACCCTATTGTCGAGGTGAGGGAGGGAGGGGAGGGAAGGAAAGAAAGTCATTATATATGCTAATATTCTACATTTTTCAAAGCAGGCTGCCTTTCCCTGTTTATTATTTTTAATGGTAAATGTTAACTGATAAAACCTTAATTACCCTTTAAAAAAAAAGTAAAGATTATTCTAAAAAAGACTACTCTAAAAACACACTTTTTATGTTTTTTCTAAAATACTTATTTTATTTTATTTATTTTTAGAGAGAGGGAAAGGGAGGGAGAAAGAGAGGGAGAGAAACATCCATGTGAGAGAGAAACACAGATTGGTTGCCTCTCAAACACGCCCCAACTGGGGACTGAACCCACAACCCATGCACGTGTCCTGACTGGGAATCACACTGCAACCTTTTGCGTTGCAGGACAGTGCCCAACTGACTGAACCACACCAGTCATGGCAAGACTTTTTATTTTATCCATGTCAGCTCCAGAGTTGCCATATCTGCAGTATGCCCTGAGCAATGAATGCTCTCTCACCATTTCTAACTTTAGCTTGACCTTCCCTGCAGTTTTCCATTTAATTCTTCATTTGGTAATAGTTTAACGCGTGGTTATTCCAAAGGAAGTTGATGTAACTGTCATATCAGGCCAGGGGTTTATGCCCCTTCTTACTGTCTAATGCAGAAAAAAAAAGTCAGAAACCAAAACAGTACTATTTTGAAGCTGTGTCCAAATGATGTGCAACATCTTGATGATGGAAATATTTACATGTGTTTTCATTTTTGAAGTTTTCTCCCAAATGTTTGGAATTCTGGAGACGCAGGTCCCTTTTACCTCCCCAAAATAACATCTAAAAGGCTAAAGATATTTTTGAATAAAGATCAACATCATCTTGGGAACTATTCCAGAGCTGTTGTATTGCTTCTCATTGACAAACACAATAACCCAACTTTCCAAATCAAGGGGAAAAAATATTTACAATCATTAAGAAGAGAATGAAGTGTGTGTGCTCTTTTCAACAATGCATGCAGTTTAATCAATAGTCACTGACCCCCTGGGCATATGGGATTACAGCAGGCGTTAAGATGATTTTACGGATGTGTATAATGCACATCTTTGTTTTAATGGAGACTTGGCTCTCTTCCTGGGTCGCCCTGCAACCCTCTGCAGTGTTGGCCTGGATGGCCTGGAGGTGGGACGGGTGCCCCCTTTTGCACTACACAGCTGCTTTTGGAGCATTCTCCCTCAAACTCCTCTGCTTTAAATTTCATGTCTCCGTGAGATTTTTTTTTTAACTAGAACATGTACAGTTTGCAGTGGAAGCAAATTAACAGTAGCTTCCACTGGGACAAGGCAGTGGCAGCAGGGTAGGCACAGTCACTACATCCTACCCACTACCGGCACTGTTCCTGTCACCTACTAAATGCCACCTCATTCCCCCCTCATTTCTTCAAGGCTTTAGCTCTTGGTTCACTGTCAACATCTCCAGAACTTCTGGTCTAAATTCCCAGAATCTCAATATTCACACAGATGATCTCAATTCCTAGAATTTCTCCTCCTGAGGGAAGATCTCCAGCTTCTGCCACTCATTCCTATGCTCATATCTTAAAAGACTCGCTCCCCCACGTGACTATATCAGCACTTGTCTCTCCTCAAATCCCCTGCTCCTCCCCGCATCTTCCCACTGGGCTGCTGACTTTGCTTCCTGCCTCAGTGAGGAAACTGAAGCAGCCCGATGAGGACTTTCAGAGGCTCTCTTCATTCACACCTTCATCCACATACTCCACTTTTCCAGGCATTGCCACAGATGTGGGTAACGCCTGATTCCTTTTGAAAGGCAATCCCTCCGTTTCCACAGCAGATCCCATTCCTCTCTTCCTCACTCAAGGAGATCAGCACTCTAGGCATTTTCCCTTTTCCTCTTACATCCATAAAATTTCCCTCCCCTGGGTCATAACCATCAGTAATCAGTATTCACATATGCAATTACTTCTGTCATCTTTAAAAAAAACAAACAAACCTTCCCTCGAGCCTATTTGCCTCCTCTAGCTACCTCCCCCTTTCTTTGTTCCTCTTTGCAAACAAAACCATCTCCTGGAAAAGTGAGCTTCTATTCTGCCTTCAATTCTCCTTTTATTCTCTCTGAAACCTACCCTAACCAAGCTTTCACTCCCATGACTCCAGAGAAACATCTTTCACTGAGGTGACCAATGACCCCATCTTGCTAAATCCAGTGGTCAATTCAGTTTCCTCATCTGACTTGACTATTAGCAGCATTTCCACTATTGATCACTAGACATCACTTTCTTCACTTGGTGTCTGGGAGCCAATTTCTGTTTATTGTCTTTCTACCTCACTGTCATTTTTAGTTTCCTTCCTCGTTTCCCATATCTCAGTGTTGAGATGGCCCAGCGCTCAGCGCTTGGGCCCTTTTCCTTTCTATGTGCACATCCTGGTGAGCTCAGTGATAAGCCTTAAATAGCAACTATTGCTGATAATTCCAAAATTTATATTTCTATCCTCAGACTGCTCTCCCAAACTTTAGGCCCTCGTCTCCCACTACCCATTCGACATCTACCTTTGGAAAGCTAATTAAAATTTAAAACTTTATATGTCTAAAACTTAACTTCTGAGCTTCTCTTCTAACGTGTTTAATCTGAAGCCTTCCCCATCTCAACTTTCAAGTTAGTCAAGCTAAAAACCTTGGACTTCACGTCCTTTTCTCTTCTTTATCTCATATCTTCTATATCCAACCTATTAAAAGTCATGTTGGCTCTACTCTCAAAATATATTCAGAATATTGGTGAATTCAGAATCTTTCCATCACCTTCTCCTGTCATCCTGGCCCAAACCACCATGTTCTCATGTCTGGATGACTGCTTAACCTCCCACTCTTAACCCTGCCTCATGAAAGTCATGTTCTCCTTGGCTCGACAGCTTTTAATAGCTCCCACTTCACTCAAAGTAAAAGCCAAAATCCTTTCAATGGTCTATAAGGCCCTACCTACAGGACGGACTTCCTGTTACCTCTCTGATTTCATCATGACGGTGTGGTGTTGGCAAAGGGAAAGGAACATAGATTGATAGAACAGAGTTTAGAAACAGACTAAAAAAATGTGGCCAGTTGACTTTGACAAAGCTATGAAGGCATTTCAATGGAGAAAGGCTAGTCCTTTCAACAAACAGTGATGGGACAATTAAACATGTATATGCCCCCAAAATGAACTTCTACTTAAACCTCATACCTCATACAAAAACCAACTCAAAATAGATCATAGATCAAAATTTGATACTATAAAGTTTTTTAGATGATAATATAGGAGAAAATATTTATGACTTGGAGGGTGGAGGAGTTTCCTAAATCTGATTATCAAAAACATAATGCAAAAGAACTCCAGAAATATAATACATAAAATTTCTTGATATAATAGACTTTATGGAAATAAAAAACTGTGTTCTGCAAAAGACAATTTTAAGAGAATGAAGGTAAGTGAAGGCTATCACTTATATGTGTAATCTGAAGAACAAAATGGACAAACAAAATAGAAAAAGACTCACGGACACAGAATAGACTAATGAATGCCAGAGGGGCGAGGGGTTGGGTGGCTGGATGAAAAAGGTTAAGTGTTTAAGAACTACACATTGGGAGTTACAAAAGAACCATGGGGACACAAAGTACAGCACAGGGGACATATTCAGTAATACTGAAATAACCGTATGGTGTCAGGTGGGTCCTGGAAATATTAGGGGGAACACTTTATAAAGCACGTAAGTGTCTAACCACTATGCTCTACAAAATAATACTGAATGTAAACTGTGATTAAAAAATAAAATTTAATTTAAAAAGGAATCAAAAGTCAAGCTGAGAGAAAATATGTGGAAATCATATAACCAAACAAAGGTCCTGAATACAGCATATATCAAGAATTCTCAAAATGTACCTGAGAAAAGAAATAGCACAATTTTAAAAACAGAGAGAGCATGAAACAGAAGCTTTACCAAGGAGGACATATGAAAAGATGTTCAGCATTATTAGCCATTAGGGAAATGCAAACTAAAGCCACGATGAGATACCACTACACATCTGTAAGAATGGCTAAAATTAAAAAACAAACAAACAAACAAAAAAATCCTGATAATAAATATCAAGTGCTGGAAAGAAGGACAAGAAACTAGAACTCACACACATGGCTAGTGAAACTACAAAATGGTGCGGCCTCTCAGGAGAAGTTCAACGCACACTCACCACCTATCTCAGGATGCCCGCCCTTCCGGTTATCTACCCTAGAAAAAGGAAAACTTTGTTCACACAAAAATATTAATATACATGAACATATTTAGCTGCTCTATTTGCGATTGACAAAATCTGAAAACAACCCAAATGTTCTTCAACAGGTTTTTAACAAGGACATGGTAGTATATCCATACAGTGAAATATCTCATCTGGCAATAGAAGAGAACAAACTACTGATATATGCAACAACTTAGATGAAATCTCATAGGCATTAATGCTGAAAGGACCCAAACTGAAATGGTTACATACTGTCTAATTCCATTTACATAACATTCTTGAAAAGACAAAACTATAGTGATAAAGAACAGATGATTGGTTATCAGAGGCTGGGGTGAGAAGGGTATGACTACAAAGGAATGGCACAACACAGGGGAGGTTTGGGGGGTGATTAAACTATTCTGCATCCTGAATGTGGCTGTGGTTATATAAATCTACACATGCATTAAATTCATAGAAGTATAAACAAAACAAAAAAAATCCCATGAGCCTCTAATTAAATTAAGTAATCTTAATAACAAACCTATTTATGTAACTATATTTCCCAAAGGCACAGTGTCTGTACATTGTTAAACTTTGCTTTTAAATTCTTGATGATGTTAATAAGGATATTTGTTTACAGTAGAGTCAGCAAATGTTAGAAAGAAGGACTTTCAGCCAAAAGAAACCTAGCTATCTCTAGTGGAATCAAAAAACCAACATACAGAGGTCCGTTCCCAACAAGCAGGGAGAGCAGGAGTGAAACTGGGACAGAGCTTTCCAGCCTTACCGAAGCCATGCCTTTGCAGGAGGGTAAAACTGCCCCTCAGCTGGAAGTGTCAGCTTCATTGAGCTGTGTGTAAACACAGCTCCCAGTGACCCATTATTCAGCTAGAGACATTAGAGACTATAAGAAAAGCTTTGTTATTTATTGGGTGCATTAATTAAACAGTTCAATCTTTCCCCATGATGCATGTCATTAGTAAGCACATTCCATACTATACTGGGTAACAATGCAGTGACCCTTTCAAGAACCAGCCGGGTATGAAAGGTTGTTTACACTGATAATAAGATCACCCAGGCGGCTCTCCTTTTTCAACCTACTGGTTTTTAAATATGTGCTCTTTATTCTTTTGCTGCCAGGATGTCAGCCATTATTTCTTGCTACTGTCAGAAGGTGCCGGAGCCTCTCCCTCTGTTCCAATTCATCTTTCTAATTTATTGTTTTCGTCTTGCTGTGTGTGAATAAGTCTAATTCTTATTTTATGACTCTTACTAAAGTTTGAAAGAATAAATAACACAGAGTCCTCTATTCCTTATAAAGCACTTTCATGAAACACATTTTATCTTCATAAAAATCATAGGGAGTAGAATAGATATTATTATATTATTTATATAGAAAATAATTTTAATCATACAACTGTTAAAATGGTCTAGTTAGAACTAAACTCAAATTCTCTGATTTGTAATTCCACACTATTAACAAACCACTGATTGATACAATAGAAGCAAATCAATTTTTTAAAAAAGATTTTATTTACTTACTTTTAGAGAGAGGGGAAGGAAGGGAGAAAGAGGGAGAGAAACCTCTACATGCAAGAGGTACGTCAATCACTTGCCTCTCACATGCCCCTAAGTGGGGACCTGGCCTGCAAACCAGGCATGTGCCCCAACTGGGAATCGAACAGCAACCTTTCAGTTCGCAGGTTGGCACCCAATCCACTGAGCCACACCAGTCAGGGCAGCAAATCAATTTTTAAAGACTGACTAAAGGGCTCTCTACAGAACCAAGTGAATATGTGCTGGTGGCTGAAGTCCATGGCATCTAATTGCTGTTTAAATTATGTTGTTCATTTACTCAGTCACAGCAGATCCACCTATGTGTAGGTTTAATGAGAGACTAAGATAAGTGTGATATTTTTGTACAAAATGTTACATGTTGTTTTAGTCCGTTTGGATTGCTATAACAAAATACCATATGCTGGGTGGCATAAACAACAGACATTTATTTTTCATAGCTCTGGAGGCTGGGAAGTTTAAGATCAAAGTGCCGACAGATTGTGTGTCAGGTAAGGGCCCGCTTCCTGGTTCACAGATGGCCATCTTCTGTGTCCTCACCTGGGGAAAGGGCAAGGGAGCTCTCTAAGGTGTCTTTAATAAGGTCACTACTGCCCCATTCACGACTACCCCACTCTTAGGACCTAATCGTATCCCAAAGGCCCCACTTCCTAATACCGTTGGGGATTAGGTTTCAACATAAGAATGTTTGGGGGACACAACGTTCAGTCTACGGTATATGTTGTATAAAACATAGCTCCTTTTAATTTCCACGATAGTGCAGAGTAGAAGGAAACAGTGTGTAAACACATTTAGTTAGCCTAACATTGAAAACAACCCTGCTTTCCTGAATTTTGTTCATTGATGTTTCCCAAGCACCTGGCTCATAGTAAGCACTGAGGAGACCTCTGCAGAATGAATGAATGCACAACTGCAAAGCTAAAAATAAAAAAAAAACAAAAACCCTAAGATGAGAAACTCAAAACTTTGGTCCCACATTTCAAATTTTCAAGGATTCCAAACAGGAATAAAGATAGTCAATGGTATCCTGTTTTTAAAAAATAGCAAACACAATTTTAAGAGACCCTGGATGTCAGTCTAAGACAGTAACAGCCAGGATGCTGAGGCGTCCTGCAAACAAGTCACAGGAGGAAGTACTAACGGATCTGGATACATTGCCTGAAAAAGGGAAGACAAGATAGCCCTTTCCAAAGATTTGAAGCTGCTGGGCATGGGCTAAAATTGTCGGGTGGGATAGGAAATTTTAAAAAACGTATTCTCTGGCCCTGGCCAGGTGGCATAGTTAGTGGGAGTGTTGTCCTGTACATCAAAAGGTTGCGAGTTCGATCCCCAGTACATAGGTTGTGGGTCTGATCCCCAGTCGGGACACATAAGGGAGGCAACCAATCAGTGTTTCCCTCCTTCTCTCTCTCTCTAAAATCAATAAACATATCCTCGGTTGAGGATTTTTTTTTTAAGTATTCTCTGTAGATCCAGATGCTAGAAATATGACCAGGTGGTAAAAATCGCAGGAGTCAACTTTTCACTAAACAAAAACAAGCAGGTGAACAATCAGAGCTGCCAAGCAACAGGAGGGCAGCCTTGGAAGAGAGTTGGAAGACAGGAAATTACAGTAATTTAACATCTCCATCGTCCTAGGCATTTGACACAGGACACAGGACACAGGACACAAGACACAGGACCCAGGACTTTTACATTAGCATTATCATCTCCATGTTAGAAGTAAGGAAAATGAAGCTTAGGGAACAAAAGTAAATTGTCAATATCACAGCTGATAAGTGACACAGCTGAAACTCAAACCCAGTGGTAGCTAGCTTCTAAAGCATGCTTTTTTTCCAGTTCAGTTCAACGAACATTATTTTTTAATGTCCACTTTTAACCAGGCACTGTGCTGGGTGCCAGGGATACAAAGATAAATGACAGGCGAAACAAGTCCTTCCTTAAAAGGACTCACAGTTCATCTTCTCCATTGTGCTGGAAGCATCTGAGGAAAGGCTAGACCATTCAGGACTGTGTGAGAAAAAATTATTAATCCTAACCAAATAATCACAAAGGTACACTCACGCCTTAAAAGTTTATATATGTGGGTTCCTTAAAGTATAATAGATACATTCCTATGTTGGCCTAATAATAGGTTTCTGGAAATTGAGCCACTGGCATATTATGAAATTTGGTTGTAAATTTCAATAGGGGAAAAATGGAGCTTCAACTATAATAAATATTACATGGATTAAGCAGCTTTTAAAATATAAAATGGCCACATCACAGTAAAAATATTGCTAACGAGTTACAAATTTAGCCATTGTACTTAAGCTGTATATACGGTGCCAGAAATTTCATTAGCTTGAAGCAAGATTCAGAAAAGGCAAACATGTTCTTGGCAACTACAGTGACATGGCTAGGAGTGTCCATGCCACAGCCAGGTTTTCTGAGTTCAGATCCCGGACTGACACTTACTACTCATGCACATTGGACAAGTTACAAGGCCTCTTCGTGAGTCACATGCCCCATCAGTAAAATGAGATGATATAATAATAGGACCTACCTCAATAAGGTTGTTATAAGGATTCAGCAGGTTAATTCACATAAAGAATTTAGAACAGTGCCTGGCACACTGCTGGTAGTCAATAAACGTGTAGTTATTTGCACTTCCGAGTATAGGTTTAATCTCTACTAAGGCCAATAATCCATTTTACAACTCCAGTCTCCTGCATTCCACCCACAGGGGCCTATCTTCTGTGACATCTCATTTTTATACAAACAGCAGTTCCGGTTAGGAATGCTGGCATAATTGCACTGGATGCTCTGTAAATATTGCAGTAAATTCTAACTTAACGATTGAGAGTATTCAGTAGTATGAGAAGTTTTACTATCCTATCTTGTGATTTCATCAGTTGATTTTAGTTTAATTTAGTTCCAATAACTGTTTAATAAATATTGTCCAAATGAACCTATTTAGGCTCTCTTCGAGTATCTTAAGACCTATTGTTTGAAATAGAAAAATAAAATTTCACCTTTTTCACTAATTATCTGCCTAGGCACTACAGCGCCCTATCTGTTCTCTTTGAACTCTCAGCAAAATGAGGTCCATCAAGGCAACACAGGGATCTTCCCCCCTCTGTTGCTGGCCCTGGAGAATTAACTCCTAATTTGGTTCTTTAATTTGGTTTATTTTTTTAATACTCCCTGTACTTTAAAAATTATTTACAGCAATTATATAACTATATCTTGCCATTAAAGATATATTTATACCATGAGCCCTGGTTGGTGTGGCTCAGTGGGGTGAGTGCCAGCCTGTGAACCGAAAGGGAGCTGGTTCATGATTCTTGGTCAGAGCACGTGACTGGGCTGCAATCCATGTTTCTCTTGCACATCGGTGTTAGTCTCCCTCTTTCTCCCTCCCTCCCCGCTCTCTAAAAATAAATAAATAAACTTTTTTTTTAAAGATGTATATACCATAAGACTGATGAAAATCTTTAAAAATAAGAATATTTATATGAAAAACCTAGGTTAGTTTTTAGAGTTAAACACAGTCCTGGAGCTTTTTTAACAACTAAAGCAGAAATAAAAACATGCTATAATTCTTACTGCCTTATTCGTATCACAACGGAAATAATTTTCTGGATAATAAAATCAAAGAGGTATGGATCTAATGTTTCTCTAGCTTAAGAAAGCAGTTCTAAATAATGAGTGATATCTTCAATAATATTTTTATGGAAGATGCAGAAATTTATTAATGACAAGTTTGTTTATTAGATATTTACTACGTACCAAAAATAATCTTTTACAAATACTATGAATAAAATTCTCATTCTTTTAGCAGAGCTGAGACCTAAATATTGATTTTCTAACACCTAATTCAGAAAATGTCCCAGTTTTTCCACTATCCTATTCTATACCTACCATATATGGAAGAGAATGTGACCGCACACACATGCACACACGCAAACACATGTGTAAAGCTCCATAACACACACACCATACATACACACATATACCTTTGCCAGTACCAGCAATCCTACTGCGATACAAGATGAGTCTTTTCAGAAAATAAACATGATTCCATTAATTAAATTATTAAATTCACATAGCATCTACTTCATTTCTCCTTTGTCACCCTGGTCTGTTTCTCATAGACTATTAGGACATGGCTTTTTGTTTACTTGTTTCACAGTCTCTCTGCCAATCACTACAATGTCCAGGGTACGGAATATAAATAAATAAAATTGAGCCTACCATAAAAAAGTGAGATTTTAACTTAACACTAGTCATCAAAAGTCTGTATGAATATACTAGAAAATAGAATTTATTTCTTTCCTCCTCTTACACATGTACTCAGTTCTAAATGCTAATAATAGTTTTATCAGGTACATTAAAACATGAGGCATGGATGAAAAACAGCAGGCCTCTGGGGTGCGGTGATGGCACTAGCTTCCAGCCCGTCAGACACAGTATCAAGAAATAACATCATAGATCTGCTTAGAAGACCAGGAAACAGACAACCTGCTCTTTTTTTTCTTTTAGCTACCCGACAAACCTGAATGAATACATTCATCAGCCAACGATCCTGAAGCTATTTTAGATTTAAAAATACATCCATTTGGAGGTAACAAGTTATTCTCTTCCTGCAAATCAACGATTGAAAATGCATAGATATTGACAGACTATAACCAAGAGATTCATTCGGAAGATTATGGTGCTTATAGCAAGTCCCTAAATGGTGAGCCCATAATGCTGCCTTCTGCAGCAATGGGTCAGCCAAAAAGTCTAAATTAGTGGTTCTTAAAGTGTGGTATCCAGAGTAGCAGCCACGGCATCAGGTACTGTGAATTTGCTAAGAATAAAAATTCCTGAGTCCCACTGAGACCTAATGACTCAGAGGCCCTGGGGCCCGGGACCCGGAACCCATGTTTTGAGGAGCTCTCTGGTTCCGAGGCTCACTAAAATTTCAGAACTGATCTGAATGACGGGCTCCTCAAATTTTTCTTTCTTTACTGCCTCACTTCATTCCAAACTGACATCCTCATTCTCCGTTACCAACTCCTGCTGCTGATTACTCATTAGAAATGGTACTCGAGCACCGGAAACCGAAGTGAGGGTGCTCCGTCAATCACCACTGTCTTGCCTCAGTGGAAAAACATCTCTGGGCTCTCTTTCCCTTCCTCAGCCTTGGCTGTTCCTTCCTCAGCTGCTGTGACCACGGAGATGTACCGCTTTAAGGATCCTGACCCAGAGGTCACAGTTCTCCACAAATCGCCTGCACGCCTGTGCCCTTGGCCCTCATGTTGCCCATGTCACGTCCTGCCTGCCTCCTGGCCACGTCAACCTGCTGCTCATGGCCGCCGACGCTGCCCCTGTGGATGTTTGATACTTGTTTAATCAAGGGTGGTGGTCTGTGTCACCATATGACCTTGGGTCCACTTCTGCGGTAGATGCCTGTCTCAGAGGGAAGCCTGGGATTGAAAAGGTGAATGACAATTTCTTAGGAGAAAGAGAATCTGGTACTCAGAAAGGGTAAGCAAGTGATGGCCCAAACCCAGCACATACAGATGCATCAGGTCAAGGGCTAGAGAGTAGCTTGGTTTTAACAATGAAGGTTGGCAATGGAGGGAAGAGAGGCAGGGCATCCTGAAAACAGCCTCATGTTCTTCTTATTACTTAGTACTAAGAATACATACTAACTTCTACTTAGTTGGTTCCTTTCAGCCTCCGCAAGCCATACTACGATATTTGAGCCTGTCCGATGACAATGAACTCAGTAAAACAGAAGCCCTGCTGTAGGTAATCATCTAGTTCATGGTAATATGGGCGGGTGTAAACAGAAATGATTGATTGAATTTCAATAAATTTTGGACAACTTGCATCTTAGAATAATGAAACCCTATTTGTAACATGCCACTAATTTTCAGAAAGCTATCAGTGGATTACTTCTGTTATATTTCACAATATGGAGCCATTTTTTTCATCCTACCTTTTTGTATTACTAAAATGCTCAATCGCTAAGCCCACTCAGTAGTGGACCTGATACCTGTTGGTCATTCCTGCTGCGCTGGTATAGGAATTAGATGACATCAGCATCTCTTCTGCAGCATTCATGTAAAAAAAATGCAGTGATTTAATACGAAGTTTCCAAAAATGTACTTAAAAGGCCTTGGTGGAGGAAGCTGCTCTTGGCTCTCCGTGTCTCCAGCTTCACTGGCAGACTGTTTGAGAAAGATCTGGCACATGCGGCAGCCATGGGAAGCTGAAGAGAAACAGTGTGTCCTGTGGCAGCCTGGGGGCCGGGGAGGGAAGGCTCCCACACCTCATTCACACCAGGTGTAACTGGCTGCCTTCTCTCCAACTAGAAAAATAGCTTATGGTTCTGCACTGCCGACTCTATGACCCCTCAGAACACTCCCCCGCAGTCCCTTTCCCAGTGCGAAGTGTCTTGAACTAACACCACTGTCATTTTGAGTCAGCGCTGACCTACAGCATTATAGCTGGCCCTTCCTCTCCACAATGTATTCAAACAGGGAAAGGGGGAAAAAGTATGATGGTCACTGTATTTTAAAAGCATCTTTGCAGAAAGAGCAAGCCCAATTCCCAAATAGTCAATAAATAAAGATTTCAAATCTTAATAAACAATGAGAGAGAAATGTCATCTCCGAGCAAGCTGCCATTTCACTAAAAAAGCCGAAAAAGTGCTAGCATCAGTATTACGTGCTTCTTGCTTAATATAGCTCCTCTGATTAAACGAAAGGTTTATTACGTTCTCCTCGGCAGAACTGGATCGTGTTTCTCTCTCCCACAAATCTCTCGCGCGGTATTTGTTTACCTCCTTCAGGTCCTGCACGACGGCCGTGAGTCTCTCATTTTCTGCCTGCACATTAGTGACCACAGCCCGGCCCTGCTTCAGTTCGTTCTGCATCTCCAAGATCTTCCCCAGGTAGTAAGCTTCCTTCGAGGCCGACTCCTGCAGAAGCGTTTCCTCCCGAGTCTCTCCATCCTCAGCAACTTTACGGTGGATGGAGAAGGACTGCCCAAAGGCCTGCAGGGTATTTGAAAAAGAAAAGAATGCACAGTGAAATGCACCGTAATAGCACTATTAAACTGACTTGGGGAAATGTTTCCCTGTGCTTTGCTTGTAAGAAGAGCTATTTTGTAAGACCTCCAGAAGCAAAAACTACATATTTTATGTGACAGTCTAGCAGCTCTCATTGATACTTAATTCAAATATGATAAGAAATAAAATTTTGAATTTGCTGAATATATATATGTATGTGTGTGTGTGTGTATATATATATATATATATATATATATATATACATAAAATGGGGTAAAGAAAACCTAAAAAACATTGCTGCTTGCTTTGTTACTTTTTTTTGACAGTTCAGTGCTATGTCCACATCAAAATTCACATTCTCATTTCCATTTTAGAAAAATCCCCAAAATACTTTTCGAGAAAAAAAACAATACAGGACACGAGCGCACCGGCTGCTGTGTGGCGGGGCCAGTGGGTGCCTTCCTGGTTGAGAAATGTGGTGACAAAGAACATCTCCGTGACAGAGATGCGAGCCCAAACCCTGGGGCTCTGTCGGCAGCTACAGGAACGCTGGGGGTTTCAGGTCCCCCTTCTCTCACACGTCCTACGCCGCCTGCCTTACAACGCTAGCCGGGCCAGCAAGCAGCTGCTCTCTGGACCCACCTCAGAGTCACACTGCTTGGGTGACCAAAACAGCCGAACCACTCTAGGCAGTCGTGGTACAAGCAGCGGAATCACCCACCACGCCCGGCAGCATCCACTCTTGGAGAGCAAGTCTTCTAGCTCCCAACATCCAAAAAGCTGGCTTCGTCCTTATGGCCACTATGGCTCCACTGGGAATCATCCATTCTTTGCTCTGGCTACTAGGAAGCTCAAAGACAAAGATGCAAGGCAGCTCTGACACTACCGTCAGAGAAGGGCTTGCATTTCTACTGCTAACCTGATCTGGGCTTTACAGTTCCCTTATCCCTCTAGGGTTTAGGGTTCAGTCCTCACCCTTCCATTTCTTGTATAACCCTGGATAAGTGTCTCAACCCTCCTGCCTTAGCTTTGTCATCTATAAAGTAGAGCTATTTAATAGCCCCTCTCCTCACAGGGTTGGAATGATGACTGGCCAGGGCCTGAGGCCAGCCAAGGTGGGTAAAGTCTTTGTGGGTCCACTACAGCATTAGAGGACCAGTGTTCCAGAGCAGGGCACTACAGCTTCCCTTGCAAGCGGCCCGGGTCTGGGCACACACCTGCACTCTCCCAGCCTTATAGACCCTGTTTGTAAGGAGCCCCTTTACCCTCCCTGCAGTGAAATTCACACATAATGTTACCTATATACCCTAAGATAAAGGGAAAATAAGCAGTGTAATTTACATGAAAATGAAATGTCTTTCACTGTGACTGTGCAGATAATACAAGAAGGATAAAAAGAAAACAAAAGTTTCATTAGCTTCTAATACATTAGCAGTAAGGATACACCAATTATAAAGAGAACCCTTAAGAGACAAAATCACCAAAGAGCATTCAAATTACCTGGTACCACACAAAAAACCAACATGTAGGCACTGTATAAGAAAACACATATGTATTTACTTCTCTGTACAAAAAGAAAGAGAGAACAACAAGCCAGAAACTAAAGAAATTGGTTAACTTCAGGAGGTGAGTGGGAACAGGTAGAGAGAACGGGGGAGTGAAATGTGGCACAGAGGATGAGGGTGGCGCTTTCCTGACGATGCCTCTTCATGCAGGTCTGACTCTTAGGACCATAGTAAATCAATGATTAAAATCAACCTCTCTGTGTCGGGGGAGGCCAAATGGAACACCAAGAACCAATGAACCTAGTTGTATTGCAAATAAACAACAAAACTACACTGAAAGGGACTGAGAAGAAAAGAGCTAACGTCAATAATTTTGGAAATCGGTATTTCTGCTATGCACTGTGAAGATAAAGACAAAAAGTACTGTACCCAAACACAACTGCCTAGTTAGTAAATCTGTTTCTCGCAGGGATGATGGGATCACAACTATGAAATTCTTTACCTGTATACTAGGGTTGAGCAAATAAATAAATATAATACAGATAACAAAAGCTAGGTTTCTCGCTGTTGGAGAAAGGAGTTACAACAAAGGAAGGAGTCTAGACAGAAATTAGTTGGGTTGTAATTAGAAGTATCAGGATGAACTTAGTCTTTATTAGGTAGCTAAAAATTCATACAGACAGAAAGATATAGAGGAAGAAGGGGGTTCATGTGTGTGTATATACATATTTCCTAACTCTGTCAGCTGCAAGGGCAAGAAACAGTGACATACCAATAGCAAGGAGCATAACTTGTGCCGAAATTTTGTTTCTAAATATCAATTTCCTGTTTAAAAAACTAAGGGTCTTTAGAGAAATGACCAATTTTGGGGCCAGAGGAAAATGCACTTGATGCATCTTGTGGTGCCAAAGAAGAAGTAATAGACTACTTTTTAAAAATGATGGGGATGCCCTAGCCAGGTAGCTCTGTTGGTTAGAGCATTGGTCCAATATGCCGCAGTTGTGGGTTCGATCCCTAGTCAGGTCACATACAAGAATCAACCAATGAATGCATAAATAAGTGGAACAACAAAAATAAATGTTTCTCTCTCTATCCCTTCCCTCCCTCCTTCTCCCTAAAATCAATAAATGGAAAAATGATGGGAATATGTAAGGGACACAAGAGTCTACCTGAAGGGGCTCCCCATGGCCGGATTTGGGATAATTTAGGCAACAAAATAAATAATTACAATTATATCCATGAGTCCACATTGATATAATAACTGAATGAAGGAAGGAAGAAGAAATAACTGAATGGCTGTTATAGAATTCTAATTAATAAATGTAGAAGAAATGATGGAAATAAAATACATCAGCATCTGGCAAACACCAAGTAATAATTGTTGCAGGTAAGAATTATAAGTGAAACCCTGGCTGGTGTGGCTCAGTGGACTGAGCAGCAGCCTGCGAACTGAAAGGTCGCCGGTTCAATTCCCAGTCAGGGTACATGCCTAGGTTGCAGGCCAGGTCCCCAGCTAGGGGTGTGCAAGAGGCAACCAATTGATGTTTCACACACTGATGTTTCTCTCCCCCCTTTCTCCTTTCCTTTCCCTTCTCTGAAAATAAATAAATAAAATCTAAAAGAAAAAGAATTATCAGTGGAATATAAAATTAATAGGCAAAAAAGTATGAGAAATAGGACATCTACACAGTCTTGAAACATCTCCTCTCAAGATATTTAATTTTCCAAAGGGAAAAATAGTAACTTGGCAATAGAGCGGTTTGGTAGACCTTAAATAAGAGACCAAAAGTTAGATCAGCAGCAATGAGACATACTGACATTATATACACTTTGATATACTAACACCAAGAGGAGCACAGCCTCACTTCTGTGGTATTTTTGCCAAAAATGCATGAGCCAACTCTTAGCATAAAAAAAAAACTCAAATAAACACAGCATGGGAGACAGTCTAAAAAATTATTGGCCAGGACTCTTCAAAAAGGATTAAAGCAAGAAAAATAGAGAAAGGCTCCTCCAGACTAGATGCGACTAAGGAAACATGACGATTAAATGCACTGTGGGACCCTGGACCTACAAAAAGGTATTAGTAAGATAACTGGTAAAAGTAGAATAAATGTGTTATATTGGTTAATATTATTGTACCAGTATCAATTCTGGTTTCCATAATTATACTATGATTAGGTAAGATGCTGACATTTCGGGAAGCTGTGTAAAGGGTCCATGAAACTCAGGGTAGTTTTTTTGCAACCTTTTTCTATGTCTTGATTTAGTTCAAAATATGTGTAGTCTCTGCAATAAAGGAATTGATAGATCTGACAAAATACTGGTACATAGGATCAAAATAATATATGTGCCCAGAAAGTGACCTGGCTTTGGGTGGTGAGCACACAATGCATTATGCAGGTGATGTGTTATAGAGTTGTATGCTTGAAACCTGTATGGTTTTGTTAACTAATGTCAGCCCAATAAATTCAATACACGCTTTTAAAGTATCTCTATCAGTCAAGAAACATATTATTGTCTTTTTGTCTTAAAATAAATAAGTAAAAAAGAATGCATGTGCTTTAACACCAAAGGGATTCTATAGTCAGTTAGAAGTACTATGGCTTTAGATGTAACTTGTGCTATTAATATTTTGAAATCAAAAATGTCATAAAATGATGCTTCTGGGCTATGTATAGTCCACAAAGAAATAAGGCTGGAATTAACCTGCGAAACTCAGTTTCACTCTTGTTAGAAACCTGAAGGCAGAAAGGGTATATGTTAATCATTATACAGGACATCAAATGGTAGGAGGGGACAGTTTGATTTAGTAATTTTAAAGACAATCTGGTACTCTTCTCCAAATTAAACTCATAAAAACAGAATTTTTTTTTAAAAAAACTAACCTAGAAACCCTTGTCTCAATAACCTTTCTGAGACTCCTGACCTGGATCAAAGACAAAAGACAGCCGGCTCCTAAGCACTGACTGAGGCAGAGATATTCCAGTATCGGTGTTCACCTGTACGGAGTGAAATACTCCTGGCGTTTGGCCCTGCAGCCTCTGGACAGAAAGAAATTCTTATCTGAGTAGCCAAATTTCCACATGTAGTAAGTAAAAGGCATACTGACTCATGAATAGATGAAGAATTATTTTTGGTGGCAATGTTTACTTTGCCTTCCCATCAGCCATGGTCAGATTCTGAGAGGTCAAATCTGGATTCACTGTCCATTAAAAAGCCTTTGGAGGGCAGAGGCCTGGAAGCACAACTCCCCACATGACGTGGTAAAGTCCTCAGTAAGCCAAGGCAAAGGACCCTGAATCTACAGTCAAGTGTCAGCACAACTGAAAATGAGCATGGCCTGTGTGTCAAGCGCCTCAGCTCGCTCCCTTTGCACAACTACTTTCCGACTTCTGTGTCACACAGAACTTCGAGGGGGCCATTTTCCTTACTCTGCCTGAGTAAAATCAACAGACGCAGGCAGTGTCTGGCTCCCACGTAATTCTCAGCACACAGGCCACGGTCTCCTGGCAGCAAAAACAGCCCCTAAGGTGTTGACAGCAAGTGCATATCTCTGTTCACCCTGACATCGAGTTTTTAAAATTGCACTCTGGATCCAGCACCAAAGGAAATTTTAAAATTCCAGATATATACATGGAATGGATTTTCAAAAAGGTGTCAAAAATTGAAACTGCAAATATAAAAGTTTTGATGAATCCTTATTCATCATACTTATTGCAGCTTAAAAACCTTAACTGAACATACGGGTTTCCAAAATTAGTCATTATTTTTGTGAAGAACTTGGTCCTTCACTGGATCTGATTTTAAAACCAGTGAATGGGAGCAGGTTATCTAAGGCTGTTTTTAATTAAAATAGAAAAATTACACCAATTCTGCACATGTTACAGATAGATGCCCAATGATCGGCATTTCCAGATCCGCTGAGAATTAGCACTACTCAGAAATTATCTGCACTTTAGAAAGAGAGGGTGAAGGAGAAAACACCCCTACTTTACCTAATTCCTAACTGCCAGTAACCAAAATTGGGCAGGTCAGCCAACTGACCTCTATCATTTGGTCAACTGTGAAAGCTGATTTCTCGACCTGTCTGGCTCTGCCAGGTGCCTCCCTCCTCCATCACCAGTCCAAGTACATCCTGACAACGCTGGGCTCCAGAGAAAAGAAACAATCTTTCTCAAGGCTACCGAAGCTGCATCCTTGGCAGAAATCACAAAGCTAGCTCCAGTGTCTAAATATAGGCAAACCTAGGGCAGTCATGCTTCTAGTTATATTTTGTCCAGACTGCAAATTCCTTGTAGACACTGAAATCATTTCATGGGTAATTTTTATTTAAAATTAATTGAAGTAATTTGACATTTCTACACAATTTAAAAATATTATGATTTCTCATCATGTGTGTAGCTGCAATTGCAATATATGGCCTTTAATATATTCCACTGCAATGTGTCACAGTTGCTTTAAATTATGTAGCAGGGTAAGTCCAATGAGCTATATAATAAGTACCTTGGTTTTCTTATTCCAGTCACATGACTTCTTAATCGAAAGAAAATTGATTTTTTTTACCTTTATGTTCAGGACAATATGTTAATTGTTAAGCAAAATTTTCATACTTATTATCGTTCATAACATGAAAGATAAAATAAATAAAAGTTTGACTAGTATATTTGATAATACCATTATCTTTAAAATATGTGTCCTTGGTTATAGAATTTTCATTTTTTCATCTTAAAAACTGTGGCAGAACAGTGTACTAGGTCACACAAAGACATTAGACAAAATATTTTTTATTTGAAATACTAAAACTCATTCATTCATTTGCTCATTCATTCAACAAAGTATTTTACAGAGAACTCTAACAGGTACTGCCTTAGGCACTGAGGATTCAGCACTGTTCTGGAAGAAAATCTCTCCTGTTGGGAGTATCGTAGTGGAATGCAAATAAATCAGTGAGAGGCACAGTGTTGGAAAAGTTTTAGAAAGAAAATGAAAGCCAGGACAAGAGCATAAAATAGCACTGCCCAATAGAATTTTCTGTGACGTATCTGTGTTGTCCAATATGGTAACACTAGCCACGAGTGGCTACTGAGCTCCTGAAATGTGAATAGTTTCACCAAAGAGCTGAATTTTCTGTAATTAATTTTAATTGTCCCCTACGGCTAGTGGCGATCATGTTGGATAGTGCGGGAATAGAGAGTAAGACAGGCACTCGGAGAGGGAGTTTCAATTGGAGAGTGCAGTCACGGAAGGCATCTCCAATCACACACCTGAACAAAGGAGGGAGGAAGCCAGAACTTGACCTTTCCCCGGAGGCACGAGCCTAAACTTAAGTGTTGCTAAGCAAGAATTACAGCATTGCCATGGCGTCTCTTTAAAGACAGCCAGTGGCAGTTCTTGTAAGTCTCTACTACAGCACTTTAAGATCTGAATGCTCAAGGGAAATGTATGCGTGATTTACCTTGTAGGAAGTAAAGGGCTGGCATATTTACACAATGGAATACTAGTCGGTCATAAAAACGGAAATCTTACCCTTTGCCACAGTATGGATGGACCTGGAGAGCATTATGCTAAATGAAATAAGCCTGAGAAAAGAGAAGTACCGCAAGATTTCACTCACATGTGGAATTTAATGAACAAAATAAGCTAACAAACAAAATAAACTAACAAGCAAAATAGTGACAAACTCACTGATGGAGAGCAGGTTGACAGCTGGGGGAGCTGACAGCTGGGGGGGTGGGTCCTGGGGGGAGCGGTGAAGGGATTGAGCAAAAAAGAAAAAAAGAGAAAAAACTCATGGCCAACAGTGTGGTGACTGCTGGGGTGGGAGGGGGCGGAGGGAGGTAGAGGAGGGTAAAGGGAGGATAAATGGTGACGACGGGTACTTGACTTGGGGTGGTGAACACACAATACAGTGTAGAGATGATGCGTTTTGTAGAAACCTGTATAGTTTTATAAACCAATGTCATGCCAATAAATTCAATAAAAAGAAAGAAAAAGGGTTAGACAATAATCGTCCCCTAATTGTTTTGTATGGTCGATCTTATTTTCTGGTGGTTCACTTTCAGGCTCCTGTTTGGTCGGGTTAAAAGTTAGTCCCTTATTATTACAGCCACCAAGCAAATTACAGAGAATTTAAGAATCAGCATGAGGAGCCCTGGCCAGGGTGGCTCAGTTGGTCGGGCATCGTACCGCAAAGTGAAAAGGTCATGGGTTGATTCCCAGTCAGGGCGCATGCCTGGATGGCGGGTTTGGTTCCTGACTGGGACTTGTACAGGAAGCAGTCGGTCAATGTGTCTCTCGCACATCAATGTTTCTCTCCCTCTCTTTCTCCTTCCCCTCTCTCTAAAAGCAAATAAATAAAATCTTTTTTTTTTTAAAGAATCAGCATAAGGGAAAAATGTGTGCTCAGCAAGCAATCTCAAAAGATCTGTCCAGAAGCAAAACGCAAACATGCACATTATGAGTATTATAACCGGGAAGAAATTCTTCACCTTTTTTATAGATTGTTTTTTGAACAAAACACGTATAAAATATAGGCAAAATATTTTTTCTGGGTCTTGTCCAATGAATGTCTTTGTCATTAAAATTCAGATAAAGGAAAGTTAACTTCTTAAGTCATCATAAGTTATACCCTAGGTCTCCAAGTATAAAAAACATAAATTTCACATTCCTTTTCCCAATTAAAATTCAAACCAATCCCCAGTTTTAAAAAATTCTTTTTTTCTAACTTCCCTTCCCTTTCTTCCTTTCAACAAACATTTTTTAAGTGCCTATATATTTAGGTACCAAATCACTGGAATGTCAAAGGCCTCATTATATTGTGTAAAGAAATCAGTTGGGTTTACTTAAATGCAGATTTTGTATAAAAGTAAGTCTATCCCTTTAAAGGACAAATTGTGAAGCCATTCATTCAATTTAGCTTAAGAAAATGAACTAAAATCCGCTCAGGCAGAGTGACCTCACTCCAATCCCCCTGGATAAGAGGGATCCCCCAAAGGAAATGATTCTAGTTCAGGGCTCAGAAAAGGCAAGCTTTGTTTCAGAAGAAAGAACCACAGAAAGGAGGTTTTCATTCAGGAAAAAGATTATTTCACACTCTCTTCCCAGGATATAAATACACTAGGCTTATTTGAAACCTAAAGAGAATAACAAAAGAATATTCCTGACCTTGCAGTTATTAACAAAAAAGCAGCGTTGACATGGAGTTATCAATATGCCCTAGATTTTCTTAAAACTCATTTGTGACTAGGATGTAAGAGAATAGTTCAAGTGGCTTTTATTATTAATCAAATAAGAAAAAAAGTGTTTCTTGGACATATGGTTTCCTTTGCTCTGTATGCAGCACTTAACATCCTTATTGGTTAAGAAAGTGAATGAACTATTATTTTTTTAAGTTTTTAAAAATATGTTTATTGATTTTTGAGAGAGAGAGAAACATTGATCAGTTGCCTCCCATACATGCCCTGACTGGGAATCAAACCTGTAACCAACTGAGCCACTCCAGCCAGAGCTGAACTATTATGTTTTCAGTGTGTCTCTTGTCCTCACATGAAGTAATGTGATCTCGCACTTGAATTTTTAAAAATCACCACAGCCTAAAAACAGTATTATAATAACAAATAACATTATTCCCTATTTTGCATGTAAGGTTCAGTAACCCGCCAAAGTCACCAGCTGGTATGTGGCACAGCTGGGCTTCTGCCCCCAGAGGCTGTGCATCAACTGTTCCCTACTGTGTATAGCAGAACTGGAGCAGGAAATTAGAAATGAGGAACCTAATGAGAAGCATTAATAAGATAATATGAAACTTTTGCTGTGAGCTCATAGGAAGTCAGGCAATACTAAGGGAGTTTAAGCAGAAAAAGATATGAGCTCGTTTAAGCTAAACTAGAGTGGAGCCGTCATCTAGCGAACTCTGCCCTAGTTTGCTGTTGTGGAAGGGATTGTGAGCTGCCTACACAATTATCCACTCTTTCCTCTTCCTTAGTAAGAAAGGTTGATGTTATTTGAGATGGCAATGTCCCCAGCTTAAAGACTATTTTTCCTAAACTCCTTGGCTCCTAGGGAAGTTCAAGGAATTATAAATGGAAGTTCAGTAGATGGAAGCCCGGGAAGCTCTTTCAAAGGGGGCTGAATCAGTTGAGAGGTAGGTGCTTTTGACCTCCCATTTTCTTCCACCTCAGAACTTGGATGTGATGACTGGAGCACTAGGAGTGTCATGTGGTCATGAGGAGAGTTTGGGCATGGAGGCTGGCACTAAGGATGGCAGAGGAGCATGTGAGAAGGAGGTCAGTCTACTGTGATCATGAACTGCCATACCAGCCCTGAACTACTTACCTCTGGGCTTCTTTTTATGTTTAAGTCTCTGAGTTTTTCGTAAAATGTGACTGAATCCTAATCCTAAATGGTGTAGTATTTTATATAATTTTTTAGCTTTTAACTATCCTTGATATTTTCTTGCTAGTATTTCATAAGAATTCTTAATCAATTTTGTTCTAATTCACAATAACCTCACCCCAACCTCGCATTTCTTCCTCTCTGCCATTCATCTCTACTGTGTTGACTTTTCATGGAGTTTGTAGCCTACAGTATTAACAGAAAAAATTTGAATATCAGTAAAGATGAAAATGAACGGTAGACACAATCATCAGTAGCTCAGCCTGAGGTGTCAAAGAGAAAGAAGCTCAAGAGAAATTAAAGTTAAGTACCTCATCTAGAATCACAGGTCCAGTAACTGATGAAACCAGGGCTCGAACCTCAAGACTCCTTCGTGATGCTGGTCTTAAAGAAAACCAACAACTGACAGTGAACTGACAAGAAGGAGGTGGAAGGAACTGCCAGCTGAAGGTGACAGGTATGGCAAAGGCCTTAGAGGGAGGAGAAAGGAGGTTGACCGTTCTTACTTACAGGCCATCAGAAGCCACGAGAGCGCGGGGCCATTTTAAGAAAAGCAGGTCTCGGTGCAGTGCAAAGAACTAAAGGCAAAGTGCGAAATAATGAAATACGCAGGCACAAGGGGCCTCTCAACCACCAGCAAAAGAAACATGGGAGTGGAAAAAAGGACTAATTAGGAGGAGCACCCAGGTACAAATCAGGGTGTTAGGACCGTTCTGTAAGTGCACAGTTGCTGTTTTTTATTACCAAGTAATGCAACATTCATCCCTGACCCTCACCCTGACTATGGAGGACTTTCAGGCTCCTCATGATTTTTTTTCCTAGCATTTTTGAAGCATTTATCAATATATGTTACTCTTATAATCATACCTCCAAATATATTTAAAAGTCTGTGAGAACTTTAAGGGTATTTGGTCCTCTCCCGAAAATCATCACTATAAAGGAATGAAAAAAAAAAAAAGAAATATGATGCATGGCTGTTACTCAGAGATTTATATTAGAGAATTACAGCTAGATGATGCAGGTGGCCTCGCTAATTTGTTATAACGAAACTCACCCATATGCAAACTATATAGAATCTCATGCTAGTGGGGAGAAATATCTAGATTCACTTACTAAGATATTTTTCTCCCACTTAGATAGTAAAATAAAATAGCATGTATAGCACACTCATTTTCAAGACCTCAAGGCATAATGTGACTCTTCCATATACTCGTCAAGCTGTTTGCCCGGGTGAACAACATACTGTTCTAATAAGAGAGCTGTTTCCCAAGATGAGAAAACTGTTTGTCTCAATAAAATGATTTGAAAGAATTTCCTAAAGCAAACAGTAAACTTATTATTCATTAATTTACTGTCTGGTCTTCCTGGGCAAGAATTTCCTGGAGTAAAGAGTTAAGTCACGTTGACACTGGTCAGCTCGGTTCTAGTATCTCCCATTCCACATGTGAATAAAAAATGGTTAAAGAGAAAAAAACCTGACTGAAATAAAGGAATGTTCAACCACAGAATTTTAGAGGCTGACATGTAATCTAAGCTCAGAATCACTGTAGAAGAAATTGAGTGCTCACTTCAGCAGCACGTACACTAAAACTGGAACAATACAGAGATTAGCGTGGCCCCTGTGCAAGGATGACACGCAAATTCGTGCAGCGTTCCATATTTTTCAGGACAACATGAAACGTAATGCTATCTGTGTAACAGGAATACCAGAAGGGGAAGAAGAGGAGCAAGGAATAGAAAACCTGTTTGAAAAAGTAATGATGGAAAACTTCCTTGATCTGAGGAGAAAGAAAGTCACGCAAATCTAGGAAGCACAAAGGGTCCTAATCAAGAGAAACCCAAAGAGACCCACTCCAAGATACATCATAATTAAAATGGCAGATATCAAGGACAAAGAGAGAATCTTAAAGGCAGCAAGGGAGAAACAGGAAGCAACATACAAGGGAGACCCGATAAGGGTAGCAGCTGATGTATCTACAGAAACACTACAAGCCAGAAGGGAATGGTAAGAATTATTCTGAGTAATGAAAAGCAAAGAATAATATAGGAAATTAAGAAGCCAAAGAACTGATATGTACAGCCCATGGACTTTAACTAAGAGGTGTGGGGATGATGGGATGGGGTGCAGGGTGAAGGGGATAAGGGGGGGTGTGGAATGGGATAACTGTAATACCATACTCAATAAAATATACAAAAAAAAAAAAGAAAAGAAAAGAAATTGAGACCTAGAGAGTTTTAACAACCTGACCAAATTCCTATAGTCAGTTAGTGAGAAGAGTGAACAACATAATCTAGAAGATGTTTTGCTCTGAATCCATGTCCTTTTGATTAAATGACTCAGCTTCTGTTTTGAAATTGTCCTTTATTACATAGAGAAACACAGTCTTTTATAACACCTGTAAATGATTCCCAGGCTTGCAAGCATCTCCACAAATGTAATACAGAAACTGAATGAAAGGCCCATTATTTGCAAAGTTGTTAACTCTGATACATCTTAAATGCTTCATAATGAAGAAATTCAGAAATGAATGTCAAGTTTTGTTCATTTCACATTTATATCATTAAAGACCTTACTTACACTTTGACAAAAATGTCCATTCTATTTGTTTTATTGCCCTTTATATTTAGAAGTTATTAACATGAACCCGCAAGTCAACTTGAACTAGTAGAGAACTCTGACTAGTACTCCAGTGTCACAACCATCATCAGTGAAACACTTTATAAAGATATCATTACTTTCTGCTGTTCGTTTTTATGGTTCTTAGTCATCCAGAAAGTATCTAATTTACACAGTGAAACTGGGAGTCCTTATGACTTTGATTAAATTTAACTTTAAATCCTAGCTCTAGAAATTATCTCTCTTTCTCTCTCTCACATATATATGTATATATGTATGTATGATATCTGTCTGGAAAAAGTCCACCCATTGTTAATATAATGAGAACAGTTAGCATGACATCATCGATGTAACCTTGCAGCCAAGGAGAGTGGACTGGAATGCACATGCGTGAACAATGACAACTTCACTGTTCTAGACAGTGGGGGCAGTAGACACCGATAAGTGAGCATGTATACTGTGTGGCCATCACATTCAAAATGACTGAACAAGTAGAGCAACTAACCTGCATGAAATTTTGCATTAAGCTTGAACATTCCTCTGCAGAAACTGTTCGGATGATTCAGAAGGCTGCAGCTATGGGCAACTGGTGATTGGCAGCTTCATCATGACAATGCACCCACTATGCATAAAGTTTTGTGCAGAGTTTTGTGATGAAACATCAAATCACCCAGGTGACTCAGCCTCCCTACAGCCCAGATTTGGCACCCTGCGACTTCTGACTTTTCCCAAAACTAAAATCATGTTTGAAAGGAAAGAGTTTTCAGACCCTTGATGAGATTTAGGAAAACACAGCAGGGCAGCTGATGGTGACTCGGAGAACTGCGCAAGGTCCCAAGCTGGCTACTCTGAAGGGGCCTGAAAAAGTGGAAAGATGTGTAAAACATCACATAGCTAACAAACTTCTCACTGCCTAAGGTTCCACGGCTTTAGGTCTTCACCTCGGATGGAGAACAATCATCTTTCAAAAAACACTTTAGTTAGAGTCGATTACTGACTATTTAGGGCCACGTGGTAGCAAGAAATCAGTGTACCATGAAATCGACGAATCCATTTTTCTCCTTGCAAGGTACTGCAATAGATACTGCCATGGATGATTTAAACAATTTATAGTAACCTAAAATGTCAACTTTCTTCAACAGTCCTGACTATCAGCGCCAATTTTACCATTTTAAAACAAATAATAAGTTGACATAAAGCCCTACAGAAACAAAGAAAATTAGCACATTTTTAAAATCACTGGATAAATAAAGTTTCACCAAACTTTATGATAAATTATAACAACACTTCTAACTCCCTTTCCAGCCCTTTGATTTTCTCAGAACAATTTCTTAAACTTTTATAAACAGAACTACGACAAATCTCCTTGGCAGTAAATATTTTCTATGCACAGTGCCAGACAACAGGGATGGCAAAACACCTTTTCCTTGCGAACAAGTCACCTGCTCAGGACAGAGATTTACATATAAGAAAAAATTAGAAAACTACACAGGACAGAAGGTAATCGTCTATACTGTAGGAAATCAGGTTTTTCTCCTTCCCATAAAAAAACAAAAGGAGACATTCCGATATTTACCACCACCTTTCTGAACTTGATTGATAATGACCAGTTTCCTGTTCTGCATTGATATTCTTTAAATTATTTATTTGGAATGAAATAAATTTAAGTAGATCTAATCAGCAAACACTGGCAGTTTTTCATTTGTAGCAGCTAATTAACAACAGCTGCAACACTAGTCGTTGTAAACAGAATGCATCTTGGAGCAATTACCATCACGATTCTGCCAGACACTAGGGTCTTATGGTGGGAACAGATCAGCAAATTACTTCCTCCTCAGCAATCTGCTGTGCAGGGACTTCTAGTTTTGCTTTTGCTGAATTGATGAAGTACATACAGATGTAAAGAAAAACCCTTAATTACACTAAAACTACATAGGTCAGTGTTTTACTCTGTTGGAATCATAGAAAGTAAATTCCAATATAAGGAAAAGTTGCTAAGAAAATCAAATTATGTTCTAAAACCCAGTGAATGAGAAATTATATTTTCTGATAGGATCATTTTCTCAGCGGAATTTGAAAATGTGCTAAAATATAATGCCTCCTAAAGCACACAAGATAACCAGCTGTCTTATTGCATTTATACGCACAAAATGAAGGGCTCCCGATAGTCGCTTTAAATGGTTTCAAATGTTAATTAGGAAAAAAAACACATCTAAACATAATTACTTTCATTTTATAGCCAGAATTACTTTACAGTATGGCAATCTATGTGACAAATTAGTAAAATGTGGAATTTTTTATAAACAATTCTTTCATTTTTCATGTATCTCTTGAAATGCCAAAAATATTCCTAAAACTCCTCTAAAGCCACAGTAGAATACATTTTTAAATGTGTATGTATATAGATACATGCATATGTACATACATACATACATACAAGACAACATGATAGGAGACAACAGAAACCAACTGTTAAAAGCTGGGATTTGCAGAGATGAGGGGTCATTGATGGGGCAGACCTAAGAAAGCTAATGCTCCTTAATTAATAACATTATGGTAAGAATTAAATGAGATATGTTACAAAATAAGCATCCAATAAATGCTAACTTTCATCATTAATAATATATTTACAAAGGATGACTTTTGGAAGACACCGTAACATTTTGCACTGGCAAGCCCGGACTGGGAGAGAGGACACTAGGAGGAAGAGGTGGCCTGCTGTGCCGAGGGCAATGAATAGCTCTCTCAATCTCCTCAAGGGAACCATGTCTTTCCAGCAGGATGAGGTCAACCTTGCCTAGGAAATCCTTCGCAGAAGAAAATAAAGAGACCCAAGGGAAAGTATATTAGGAAATCTGATAACATAAGTAAATTAAAAAAATCTGACCACAGGAAACATCAAGAGAAAGGCCTAACTCCAGAATGGTAAGTAGAATGTATTTTGGTTCCTATTTTAAGGCATTTGTGTCCCTCACGAGGCCAAGGCTAAGTGCAGCTGAGACTCTTCCGGAAGACGTTAGAGAAGACGTCCACCCAGGAGGAAGGTGGAAAAGCAGGCCCAGAAAACATATTTTGATGAGTGACTGCAAGGTCTAGGGCTGGGCTGAACTCCTCGGGGTCCTCTGGGCACAGTACTGGGGCTGGTTGTCGGAGTTGGGAGCTCGGGAGCCTACATCTAGAATTCACTTCCCTTGCCAGTTCATGACGGGGGGAGCTTCAAGTCGGGGCTCGGGCTCAGTGGATAAATAGGGCTTTGCTTATTTGCCGAGTACAAGGGAAATCCTCCACTTTAAGTCCTCTTTAACCCCGCTATAAAGATCTAAATGACTTCAGCCTAATACACAATTTTTTAAAAAAGTATTACAGCTATCAAAATATCTTGCTTATTTCCATAGTTTTAGTAAAATTAGCACATTGGGAATCGAGAAAGTAGAAATTTAGATTCCTTTACTACTCAGCCTAATGATGGGGTTCAGGGTACACTACCCCAGCATATGAATATCATGGTATATTAAATATTTTAAGTGAAGGAGTCTGAGGAAATGGCAGGAGGGTCACCCTGACCATTCTCCCTTCCCAGCCTTCTCTCTTGAAACAGGTCATAAAACCCTCATGTGAGATAAGCCCTGTGTCCTCCAAATATGGGAGGAAAGAAGCATCCTTCTTATCTCCAAAGATAAAGAGAAATTGAGAAGCATCTGAAAGAACAGGTCTTGCTGAGTGTCCCCCAGTTTACTACCCTTACCTCATACTCCTCAACCTATCATACTTCTCCACAACTGTCCACTCTTCACCAAAATTAGCATAAAAATACTCAGGTTTAACAGTTTCTTCGAGTGTCCACTTTCTTATGAAGGCTCCCACATCACATAAAACTTACATTGACCTGCCTTTGTTAATTTACTTTTCAGAGCCAGCCAGGGAACCTCAGAGGGTCGAGGAAAACTTCTTCCTCTCCTACGCTGCCTCATCATTAGATTTTAAGCACTGGCTTAACACAAAGAAGAAGAAAAACAACTGACCTCAAAATGTGTTCTATCTATTTTTGAGAATGGGTCAATATTTTTCTGTCAGCTTCAACCTTAGCTAATGTGGACTGAAAAATATACCAATAATACAAAGCTTATACTTGGTAATGTATACTTTATCTAGAAATTGATTTTATCATTTATTTAAAATATAAGTACATTCTTGGAATAGTATCTGATGGGAACTGCATCCGGAATCTGGTGTAAATGGGTTTCTCCACAGAATTGCTTCATCACTTGAGGCGTGGCCTGCTGTTTCCTACAGAGGCACAAACAGATCACTTTACACAGAGCCATGCAAAGCAGGGTTCCTTCACCATGTGCGATAACCCCTCTTAAGGAATGTCCCCTTGAAGGGGTATTTCCATTTCAGTGGGCTTTTCAAAGAACTCTGAAATATATCACGTTCTTTTTGGTTCATATTTTTACGTGCTCCAAAACCTATCCCTACCTTACGTGGAAAAAGTGGCTGCTCTCTGTTAAAAGTGGAGTACTCTATCAACTAAGAAGAAGCTATTCTCCCTAATACAAAGTGTGAACTCCTTAAATGAAAATGTAGTGCAAAAGCCTCACTCACCTCAGCTGGAAGGCACTGAACTAAATGACCCCAGATGCCAGCTGCAGTGGACCCGCACAGACGGCGGCAGCAACACATGAGCATGGGGTGAGCTGCCATTTTCGTCACCTACCCAGACAGTCACCAGGCTTCTACAAATTTAGAGACTACTCAGAACCAACAAGTTCTGAGACCACCTGCCTGACTTTGAATGTTGCCAAGTCATGAGATTCTCACTTGCATGGTCCATCCACCAGACGGGATATCCTGGAGGAGAGGTTCCAGTTTGAATCCAAATTCCATCCAATCCTAAATTTTGTTCTGTAAATCAGGAACTAATTTGCGGACTTAGAAGACTGATCGGTCCCCTTTCACCAGAGTTCTACCCTGTCTCGCCTTTCTGTCCTTCTCCTAGAAACTACAGTTAGGTCCCAGCAAGCACTGTGGCCAAGCCTGTGTCTCTGCACCAGGTAGGCACTAGCACTGCAGCCACATGGAGAATAGTTTGACCTCATCTGCTCTTTTTAACAGCTCCGGCTCTCACCTGTTTAATGCTGAGCCGATTCTCCCATGTGGGCTGAGTTCACCAGTGGTCCCTTGGTATTACACATCAGAATTATCCAGAGTTCTGAGGGTGACACAGTATTTTAAAAAGTGATCCTTACCCTCAATCAGCCTACTATCTAATCAAAGACATGACTAAAGCTCATGAAATTATGGCTGTATCAGCAAGAGTATAATTTAGGTAATACAGACTATAAATGCATTAGTAGTTCATACTTCTAAAAATAACTTTCTATGAGTTTGAAGAAACTTGTAAACAAAAAACTGCCCATCAACGCATAATCATATTAGAACAAAGTAGCCAGGGTTATCAGATGCATACTCTTTTGCAACCTGAATTTTCATTTATTTTCATTCAATGCACATTCTAAACACATGTATAAGACTATGTTTAACAGCTGAAAATAATTTCACTAAGCTCATCGTTTATACTGTTTCCAAACTTTTATTACAAGTCTTTGCAAATATTTTTGTAAATATTTTTAAAAATATTTATACTCTTTTAAAAATCATTTATTTTCAAAATCATGTATTTTGTCCTGGCTGGTGTGGCTCAGTGGATCAAGCAGTGACCTGTGAACCAAAGGGTCACTGGTTAGATTCCCAGTCAGGACACATGCCTGGATTGCAGGTCAGGTCCCCAGTAGGGGGTGTGCGAGAGGTAATCACACACTGATGTTTCTCTCCTTCTCTTTCTCCCTCCTTTCCCCTCTGCCTACAAATAAAATAAATAAAATCTTTAAAAAAACAAACAAAAAAAATTATGGGTTTTTTTCTTGTTTCCTTTTTTTTTAAACTCAATTCCTTCCACTTCTCATTAGTCATTCCCAAAACTCCAGCCAGGAAACCAAAGTTAGCATCCCAGTGGACATATTTTAAATGTTGTCCCTTGCCTATAAAATTGTAAACAAATATACATCTATTATTGTTTGTCTTATAAAATTTGTATTATAGTATACATTTCTCAGCAACTTATTTCACTAAAAAAAAATTCCCGAAATTCCTCCAGGTCAGTAGATAAAGATCTCATCATTTTTATTACCTGTATAAATTCCACAGTGTGAATACATGATATGGATTTTATCCAACTATTCCTCTACTGATGTACTTCCGATTTTTCTAGTTCTTGCCATTACGCAAATAATATAAAATTATCTTTGTATACATACGCTTGAGTCCTAGTGATTTTATTTGTAAAGGATGGATTCTATCCTTTTTAAATAAAAAAAACTATAAAAATCTTTATTTTATTGGGATAAAAAGGGTAGGAAAAAAAGCTACACATTAATATTGAGTTTGAATCCAAACATTATCTTTCTCGATATTAATGTGTAGCTTTTTTCTACCTTTTTTATCCCAATAAAATAGAGAATTTTATAATTTTTTGAAAAGATGGAATCTATCCTTAAGAAATAAAATCACCAGGACTCAAGTGTATGCATAAAAATTGAAGGGATTCAGAGCAGGTCTCTCCATCCAATATGCTATTTTGGCACATGGATTATTTTGAGCTGAAGGCGATCTGATACAATGCAGCCTCAAAAGAAACATTTATCTCTTTCTTAAAGAATTTAAATTGGGGCCTTGCCCATAAGGAGAGTTATTGCCAGAAATAACCTTTTTTGACCCATCTGTAGGGCAGGGCAAACTTCTAATTACCAAATATCTGCTCTTCACATTGTCCTGCCCTCATTTTACTCTTTTGTCTTGGAGCCTCTCAGGCATGTGGGGTCTCTGACTCTCCCATGCATGTGGGGTTCCACGTGTATGTGTGTAACTAAATTTGGTTATTTTCTCTTATTAACCTGTTTCATGTCAATTTAATTACTAAACTAGCTGAAATAACCTAGAAAGTTTGAGGAAAATGTCTTCTTCCCCAACCAAATCTAATGTTAGAGAGGGAAAAATATATACATTTTAAGAAAAAGAACTATACAATTTTTTCAAAAAAGAATAATGCAAAATAAGAAATACATGCTATCTTTAAATTATTCTAGTCAAAACATGAAAAACAAAGCAGTTTCTTTTCTTTCCTATTGTAAAACATCATTACCAGTAACTATGTGCAATACAAGAAACCTTTCATGTATATGTAGTAAACTTCACAACCCTAAAGTTATAACTTAAACATTAGTGTTTGTTTTATTTTAAAAAAGTATCTCATTAACCCCTGGATATGTCCAGTTTGGAACTGCATATGATTTCTAGCATAAATTTCTTAAAAGATGACATTCTTCAATACTTATGTCACTCATACTCCTTACTCTTTATTATGATACAAAATTCTGGTGTTTAATTAGACCATTAAAATAATGACCTGGTAATTAGAATATTATTATAATGCTACTTCAGATAAATCAAAAGTCTGGATAATGTACGGTCATTTTATAAACTAATCAAGGGTGATGCTAATTACTCAAGAACTTAATGTTCTGATTATGACTGTCTGTCTTTTTTTTTTTTTAAGACAGAGGAGAATGGAGGGAGAAAGAAATGGAGAGAAACATCAATGTGTGGTTGCCTCTCACACCCCTCACCAGGGACCTGGTCTGCAACCCAGGCACGTGCCCTGACTGGGAATCAAACCAGTGACTCCTTGGTTCGCAGGCCAGCGCTCAGTCCACTGAGCCACACCAGCCAGGGCTCATTATGACTGTCTCTCTTATTGACAGTATGAAACCCTGTTCTTATATGACATGAAATGCATGAAAAATATTATAAGATTACTCCAACCTAAAGTAATGCTATATAATATTAGTTTTTAAGTATTTACCAGATAGTTTTCCCAAAAGGCTACAGTTCTAATTCAGTCCCTCCAGTAAATGAGTGTGTTCTTCTCTTAAATTCTCACCAGCACAGGGTATCATCACCCTTTTTACTAATCTGATGGATAAACAATAGTATATCAATTTTACTTTAATACATATTTTTCTTACTAAAACTAAGGTTTAGCCTCTTTTCATTTAGACTCCCTCTTCTGTAAAATCTAATTCCTATCTTTTGCCTTTTGTAACATTTATTTCAGGAGTGCTAAAAGAGTTCATCTTCAGGAAATCTATATACATAGTTTATTACATTAACACATAAAGGTGGGAAAGCAAGGGGAGACTGTAAGATATTCCTACAATATATTTGGTAAAATTGAACAGCTAGGTAACACAGGGAAAGCTGAAAACAATTTAAATATAATGAAGACTGTTTACCAAAAGCAAACATCTTAACAAATGGTGATGCAACAAAACCATTTCCATTAAAATCAGGAAAAAAAGTGTTAAACATCCCCAGCATTATTGAATATTTCCAAGGTTCTCTACAAGAAAATTAAATAATCAGTAAAATATCATAAAAGACAATTTTACATATTAAAAACCATACAATTATTTAGAAAATCAAAGACATTATACTTTTAAAACTCTAATTCTTATAACATATTATAAAATAACTTAATATCAGGTACAAATGAGTAGATAACATATCTTATGACCTAGCAACAACATTCTTGGGTCCTTACACACAAATAATGAAAGCATGTCCACAAAAATACCGTATGAGAGTGCTCAATATTAGTAACTTTGTTCCTAATAACAATAAACTAAAAATGACTACTAACTTTGCTCCTAATAGTAATAAACTAAAATGACTCAAATGTCCATCAATAGGTAAATGGATAAACAAAATGAAGTACATTCATACATTGAAATACTCTCAGCAATAAAAAGAAACTAAGATAAACGCAACAGCACCGATGAAGCTCAAAAAACTTATATGGTGAAAGAAGCCAACATAAGAGTATATCTGTATGAGTTGGTTTATATGAAATTCTAGAATAGGTGATACTAGTCTATGATTATAGGAATCAAAACAATAGCTGACTCTGAGGGGTGAGAGACAAGGGGGGTTTCTGGAGAGAGAGAAATGTTCCACATCTTGATTGAGGAAGTCACTGGTTACGTGCATGTCAGCATTTGTCTGAGACTTATTGAGTTGTAAACTTAACGTCTGAGCATTTTATCCTAGGTAAATTGTACTTCAATGTAAACTACATCTCAATCATATACCAATAAATTGGGAGAAAAAAGTTAAGAAAGGAGAAAACAGAACAATAATACACTGCTGCTAGGAATATGAAATGGTGTAGTCACTTCGAAAGAGTTTGGCCCTTTCTCAAAAACCATAAAATCAACAGGAATTCTTCTCCTAGGTGCCCACCCAAGAGAAGTGAAAACATATGTCCACATAAAAACCTGCATGTGAGGTTCATAGGAGCATCATTCATAATAACCAACAAGTAGAAACAATTTAAATGTCCCACAACTAATACATGGACCGACAAAATGTGGTATATCCATATGACGGAATATTTAGCAAAGAGGAATGATATATGCCATAACATGAATGAGCCTTAGCAACATCATACTCCATGAAAGAAGCCATACAGAAAACATCACGTGTTATAAGACCCCTTATGTGAGATGTCCAGAACAGGCCAATCCACTGAAAAAGTAGATTAGTGTTTGCCTGGAGCAGGGGGTAAGGGTGGGAACAGAGATTAACTATAAATGGGCAAGAGTAGTCTTATTGTGAGGATGAAAATGTTTTATATCTAATTTAGAGTGATGGTTGCATCTGTAAATTTATTAAAAACACACTGAACTGTGCAGGGTGTCAAAAGTTTAGAATGTGTTAGACACATTAAAAAAGGGAGGGGGTAAGTAGAGTAGATTTTTGGTCTCATAAACTCTTTCCAAAAGAGGATATTCATTCGTTCATTCATTTACCATAATGAATTACTGGTGATAAAATACATAGTAAACCAGGTAAATATGATATACCTTATGCTAACATTCAAGAGGAAACATACCAAAAACGGTCAACTAATAAATGCTATTAAAAAAAAAAGCGCTATTAAAAGACCAATGGCTTTTCTTTATACTAATAATAACCAAATATAAAGGGAAATTTTTTGAAATTGCATTTACAAAAAAACTAAAAAACATTTAGGAAAGCTACAAATTCTGCATGGAAAACAATTATAAAACATAAAAGAAAATTTAAATAAATGAAAATACATTTCATGCTTGTCAATCAGAAGATATAATGCAATTCCAGTTAGAATTCCAATGAGGTTTTGGAACTAAATGATTTGTCATTACATATACCGAAAAATAAAAATCTTTATTTTTATACTGTGAAAACTGTGAAAACGAACAATAGTGGAGGGAGTCTCTACTATTTTTAAATTTCTGTTGACTACAGGGTTTTCAGATGTTATACTGGCCCAATTACAGGAAGATAGATCTGCGGAACAGAACAAGAAATCTGGGAAAAGATGTGACTGTAGACAGAGATGGCAATTCATTTCATAGGGTAGGATAGTTTTATTATGCTGACACAATCGGTTATCCAACTGGAAGAAAATAAACACAGGATAACTCTAGTGGATTTAAGCTTTAATTGGAAAATACAATTTTCAAATTTTAGAAGAAATTTGCGAATATTTATAAAACCTAGGAATATGGTAGGAAGGAAAAAATAAACACACTTGACTAAACATCTTACATTTTTGCAGGGCAAAAGATATATAAATAAACTCAACAGAGAAACTGTACTAAAGGAAAAACTATTTTCAAGACAAAGTCTATTATATTCATAATAGACAAAGAACGCCTACAAATTCATGGTGGGAGAACAATGAACTACTCAAAAGGAAAAATGTGATGATGATTTTTTATTTCTACCATAAACAAGGTTAAAATATGTTCGAGGTCATTATGTAAAGCTGTTTAAAAACTCTGTGGGAAGAAGCAAACTAGTTTTTTGTTTTGTTTTTTGTTTTAAAACAAAAATGGTTTCTGGAATACTTGGTAACAGATCACTTATGGAATAAGTGATTCCTAAAGAGTTCACATTTATTTATCCAATCAATATTTATTAAATTCCAATATGTGCTTGTTTCTTAGAGATGTGCTTAATGAATACATCCGGTAACTGTATAAATAATTGTAAGTAATTTTTCAGAGAGGGAAACCAAAGTAAAGTAAGTGGCTAATCATTTCTAAATAAGTTCTAAAGAGCTGATAAGAACTCGATTCGGAGGGAGAGACTGCTGTCTTAAGGTGTTTGATCTATCTTTGAGCTACTGCATTTTTAAGAGAAGAGGCAAAACTCAAAAGTTAAAACTAGGTGAGTGTGACTCTAGCACTTTCTCTCCACCTCCCTCAACTTCCTCCCATCCTCCTTCCCGCCCATCTTCTTTTTGTACCTTCCCTCCCTCTCAGATTTTATGTCACTTCAAATTCTAAAAGTCAATGCTCTAGTAATCTGTGTCCAAATCAATAAGACCCTTTGCCAAATTTTAGACACACAAAATATACCATTCCAAGAAAGTACTGTAATAACTATAATCTGTAAAGTGACACTTGGAAAGTAAGGCTTCACCTGCTATAAACACAGAATCTAGATCCATGAGCCTTCAATGCTCTCACTAAAACTCTATAACCTTCCAAGAGTGAAGTACAGTGTAGGGAAATGAGCAAACAATATTCCTGTAGAATGTGGGGAGCCGGATCTTTTTATATAAGTAATGTTTGGGCTCTGTCCCAAGAAGGTTTTCTTTAGAAGTGGGTATATTTTGTGTATTGAATTTATATCCTGCCTCATTCCAAAAAGCATTTGAAGCAACTTGCAAAGAGGCATATATATAATTAAATGGAAAGAATGTAATAAACATAAGGGAAATAGGTAAAGAACAAGGAGGAGGCAAATATTCCCAATCTTTTTAAAAAGTCAAGACCATTTCTGTGATTGTGCATAAACATAGCTCAGAATTTCAGGGTATCTAAGGAAAAGTTGGAAATAATTATATGATTTGCATTGTCAGAGAAGAAGAATTATACTCACTCTATATAAATGACGTTTTTCTTAGGATTAAACTCAGAGATACAATTCACGTAGGGCCTTTTGTGGGGAACATATGTTCAGAGGACCCATGTTTCGCAGAGAAGAAAAAACAGCTCTTATATGAACCTTAAATATAATTTAAAAGCATCACTTTGAAACACAATTTGATAGTGTTTCTTTGGGAAGGAAGCTGAGGCACACGGGTAGCCTTCCAGTGATAGCTGTCCAGTGGCCTAGGCAATCCAACAGCAAGATGCCAGTTGCCAACAGAGAAGCTTTCAAACTGTGGTAGCAGAGAAACCTTTCTTTCGAAGAGAACCTTCTAGAGAAGTCTAGTACATAAAATGGATCAAAGCAGAGCTATGCCTTTCCTTCCTTCCACATTCCTCCTCAGGAGGCCTCAAAGGCTCCTAGAATTCAAATGCCACCAACCAAGAGAATAAAATTTCAAATACTTTGAATACAGTCAACAATTCAACAAGTATGTGTTGTGCTCCTGCCAAGTGTTGGAGTAAATATTGTTTTATCTATTATTTTTCTTAAAAAGTACTCTTTTGCTATAAGAATAAAACAAATAAAAATAAGATTTCTTCAACTCCCCATCAGAGCCTGGAGTGCTGATGAAGCCCAGATCCTTAAACGCGTCAGGGCTCATCATCAAGCCCACCTCTATTATGGAAATGAAAGCTCCTGTCCACTCTTCACACCCAGCACAAGGCGGTTCCACGCCCTCACAGCAGACAGGCACACAGTCAGAGTTCTTCTCAGGAACTAATTTGGACGCACTCAGGACCGGACCGAGAGCTTGGCTCGCTCCCAAACTTTCTACATTACTGAGCATCGCCAAGGCGGTGGGAGCCTCAACATTTCTCAGCCCAAACGTTACCAGTGATCAACCACTGTTACGACTTTCTGACTTCTGGCAGCCAAATGCCGGGAGAACTACTGTCCTCCTCCTCTCGGTCTCAAGGGCAACCCCGCCTCACCCCCACCCTCTTCCCTCCAGGTCCAGGATGAAACCACCCCAGAGCAGCTGGCTTCCCTTCCTGGCCGACGGACGCTCACCTGGCCTTGCTCCTCGGTTCTGAACTGACTGGAAGGCCCACGGAGACCAAGTCTTACCACATAAGTAGGAAACAAGGAACAAGAAACTGCACCAGGGTAAAGAGGACTTTGAATCCTCCACTCTCCCACCAAGAACTGCACAGAGGTGCGCTTTCTCAGACTTTACCTCATGATTCGAACACAAACGGGACGCTCTCCTTGAGAAAGAGTAGGAGAGGCAAGGAGAGTGTTTGACCAAGAACGAGAGCTTGGAAAAGCTGCCGTCATGCATTCATAGCTACTTCTAAATAACGTGATATTCTGATGTGAGCAACACCACGAGTGAGACATAGAACACAATCCAACGTAATTGACTGATGCAGAATTAATTCATATAGAGCAGTCTGGTATTTCCTATTTACATGGTCAAGAATGTCTATCAAAATTACTTTGTTTTATCAAAGTTAGTGTTGTGTGTTTTTTCTTTGCAACAGGTCAATAAAATAAAAATTTAAAAATATTTCCAACTTATAGAAATAATAGCAAGCATTTACATAGTCCCTGTGCTAAGCCAGGCATTATTAAAGGTCAATTATCTATCTACCTATCTATCTATAGACATGTAAATATAGACATATAGATATATAGATACATCTAGAGGTACAGATATTATATGGAGATAGATATGTAGATATATAAAGCATGTATACACATATGCAAGCATACACACACACACACACACTGGGTCCAGCACAAGTAATGCCCCTTTTTTATTACATAATCATAACCATGTAATTCTATAACATAACAGTATCACACTCAGGCACAACATATGACATTTTAGGTGAAATGTTCAAATTAAGACTACAAATTATTACACCCATATTATTACCCTACAGCCACACTTAAGCAGGCGTTACTTCTGCCAGACCCTTATAATCTCCTTTTAACCTTCATATTATGAGGACATTATTATTTCCTTTTTAAAGATTCAGAAACTAAGTCACAAGGAAGTTACTTCCCCAAGATCAAAAAGCTAGATACAACGCAAGGAAACCAAGCCACAGAGTCTGTGCTCTTAACCACTCCTGGCGCTTTCAGGGTTTCCCTTAATCACAGACAACCTGACATTAGGAAAATCCATGTCAAATAAGAATGACTCTCAGCTACTTCCCTGTTTTTGCTATGTGCCCACAGAAGAAGAAATAATTTTAAGGTCTAAGCAAAGCACAAACATATATGAATAACTTCAGCAAAATAAAATCCTGTAACCCATTCTCCAGTCTGTCAGAAACACATCATTGCTTCTGCTATCTCAGAATATTGACCACCATTTTATTTTTCATTTTCATTTCACCCCAGTGATGCAGCTGTCCACACAGTTGTGAATTAGGTAGTAGCAGAAAATATCTGATTGTTTTGTGATCTAGATAACACCTAGACTTGACTCTGGAAAATAGAAGAATATTTAGAATTTATGATATGGCACCTGAAGCTTTCTTTTCAATTGATTTAAAACAAGTTTATTATTTTCTTGTTATAAAAGTGCATGTCATGGTAGAAATTTTTAAATACAATCTAAGAAATAGAAAGTTAAAACCCATGCCACAGTGAAAACAATATAATTTTCTATGCAAACATTACAGTATGTATCTTTTCAATTTTATTGTTTTCACCATTTATTGGGCATTTAAAGACTGTCAATCACTATACCAAGCATCATAATGTTTTCTCATTTTTCACGAAAACCTACAAGGCAAGTACTATTATTATTCTTCCCACTTTTTTTGGTAACTGAAGCTTAGAGAGGTCTAGAAACATGCTCTTGGCCAAGGGTTCCAACCGAGGACTAGAGGGGTTGCTGATTCTATGATCTCAGTGAGGCAGTCACCCCATCTATAATCCCATTTTAGGCATTGTGCTAGGTTCAGGATTAACAAATACGGTTAGCTTTCATTTCCCAATTTTATCCCTTTGTTCATTTACAAGCAAGTTCTGTGGTTTCTTTAACTCAAAGTTTCTCAGCTCAGGCAGGAATGACATTGTTACTCGAATGATTCTTTGTTGTGAGGACCACCCTGTGCAATGCAGGACGTTCGGGTGTTTAGAAGGAGAATCCCTGGCCTCAAACCACTAGATGCCAATAGTGCTCCCCTAGATGTGACAACCAAAAATGTCTCCAGACATCAGGGTTGGGGGGGTGCGGGGGGTAAAGGCGCCCCTTGTTAAGAACTATTGCAGTTTAGTAAATTCTGTAACCATCTGTGGAAACTCAACGTCTGATTAACACAGTCTGTTCACTGAGATATACTTTTTTCATAGAAACCATTCAATAAAGGTTCTCTGCAAATTCCCCTTCACAAAGAGCCCCCTCAGGCCTTGGCTGGTGTGGCTCAGCGGATTGAGTGTTGGCCTGCAAAACCAGGGGGTCGCAGGTTATATTCCCAGTCTGGGTTGCGGGCCAGGTCCCCAGCTGGGGCATGCCAGAGGCAACTCATCCATGTACCTCTCACACATCAATGTTTCTCTCCCTCTCTTTCTGCCCTTCCCTTCTCTCTAAAAACAAATAAAGAAAATATTTAAAAAAAAAAAAAGAAGCCCCTCAGGATTCCCGAATGGGTCCACAGGCACTTCTCTGCCATTTCTAGGTATTCTGCATTGTTTTATCGTATTTTGTTTTTGAAGAGTTGAATCCTTGCAAATCTGCAAATCAGTCAAGTTACAAATTAGCTTGAGGCTAACTGCCAAATCCTCTTGACAAATGAATTTTGACAGAACATGTCCTCAAACACTATCATACAAATCTGAACAGTCAATCCTGGAGACTTTTCCAAATGTCTTCCAATAATTCTAGTCTTTCTCCTAATATTCTATTTTATACTCCTGAACCCAATTCATCGTTATTGCAGTTCCTCTGACCTCTGTTGTGAAATGCAAGCTCTCAAGGGATGCTTTGTCTGACTTATCACGGTCCCACGTGGATCCTTCTCAGGGGGAGAGCTCCCTCTCTGGTTCAGCAAAAGCAGAGCAGTGTATGTTAATTATGACCGTGATGCCCCAGACTGGTCATTTCACCTCCACTGTCAGGATGCACAACTATCAGGGAGCTCATTAAAAATAATTTTGATGAAGAGCATAAATACTGACAGTTAGCTCCTGTGACCTTCTAAAATCCATTTACCCCTTTTATTTATTTTTTTTCCTGCAGTAGTCAGACAGTTTTCTAGAGTGTTAATGGATTCGCTTTTGTCCTTTGAGGCCCTTGAAGAACAATTTTTCTCTTTAGCTATCAATGTGCTATTGAAAGGGATTTCTGAATGCAGGCTGCAAGTTCCCCCTTTGACCCTCACAAGTAAAGAACAGACAGGTTATATTCGGCTTCCTCTAATGACTTTAATTACCTTTATAACAAATACCATAAAGTTCCATTTCTTTTCATCTACTCAGTGAAAATTTTGTAGTCTAAAGTATTGACTGGTTTGATGTCAATAAAAAAGAGAAACTGACAAAAATAGATTATATGGTAGTAAGCTTTCTTTAGTCTTTCACTTTTGAAACATATGTTCTGATTTATCTTCAGTTTACGTGGTAGAAAGAACTGACTGTTAAGTGCACTAATGAGAATTGGTGCATAATAGCCTGGCCATTAGAATTGGAAAAAAAAAAGTATGATAATAAATTGATGCCATTGGTAAACAAGATGAATTATCAGAATAATTAACAGAAGCTACTACAATAGACAGATCTATAAATCTCAACGGTTTAGCTCAACGAATGTTTATTTCTCACTCAGGTAAAGTGGAAAGTAGATTGGGCAGTTCTCCTCCAGCCATGGCCATCTGAACTATACCACCTCCAAGTTCATTTCAGCAGGGGAAGAAAGAGATAAAGGAAACACATTGGTTCTTAACTGGTAGTATCCATCAGTGGATTCTGTTCACAGATGATTGTCTAAAACTACTCTCAGGGTCCTAACTCAACTGAAAAGTGAAGCTAGGAAATGTAAGGGGCACATGGAATATTTGGTGAGCACCAGAATTCATGTTCAAAAGCTACTGTATTACTACAATACTAAAAAACTAGGAATAGAAATTTTTATATTCCATACAATAAAATATTATCAACCCATTAAATTTTTTTCCAAGCTCCTCATGTAGTCTTGAGTGAATAAACAGGATATAAATTAAATATATATGATCATTTTTAAAAGCATAAATGTACAGGAAAAAATGAAAGAAAAATATTACTTTGTTACCAACAGTTATCTTCATATGATTATAGGTAATGTAACGTTATTCTCTATACACTTCCTTTTCGTGAAATTCTCCACAATGAGCATACATTAAGATTTATATCAATCAAATGAAACTAGAGTATCAACCCACCTCAGACACTTGTGCATAATAAACCCTTTAACTGCTGCATGAGGATATAGGAAGAACTGAACAATGAGATGTGTTACGTACACCCTTACATGAAAATCTATTATGACATAAAATTCAAGTTTTATTTTTTAATTAAAGAATCTCCACTTCCTATTATGAAACAAAATTTGATGAGTAAGAATTACAATAGGTAACATTTATTGTCCAGTTCCCACTAGTCAGGCACTGTGCTAAGCATATCACATTATCTCATTTACCCCTCAAACTCATTTTAAAAGCAAGATTATGCCCATGTACAAATTTGGAAATCGGGGCCCAAAGAGGGGAAACAGAACTTGCCTTCAAGTAGCATGAAGCCTCCTCAGCCCACATGCTTAACCACTGCCCTGTAGTCAATTATCTCTGGCACTGAAAAATTTTCACCTACAATACTTTCTTCCAGAGATTACTGACAGAATGTAAACTTTAGAGAAAGTAGAAAAGACACAACAGACTGGTGCTTAACATCCATTCCGACTTCTTTCTAATGAGCCATCTTTCCAGCAGAGGCTGGAATATTAAAAACTGCATTTTCCAGACCCCTTTGCAGTCAAGGTTTTGAGTGAGATTTAGGATCCCACGGGCACACTCGTGGGGATTTAGACGTGCGAAGTGGGGCTGAGGCTGAGGTTGTTTCTGCTTTCAGGCCTGGTCATCAAGGCACCTCCCTCCTATGGGACGGCGCTTACCAGAGAGCGCAGCGTCTACTCCCTGCTTCATGGGCGCTGAAGGGTGTGCCAAGGGGCATCCACTTGCAGGTGGCTATTACAGCGGGCAGGGCTTGGTTCTGGAACCAGCCACAGGAGGGGCAGTTCCCTGATTATGGCAGATTCTGTACTATGAGGACTGGTGGTTTCCTAATACCAGAAAATTGAATAAAAGTCCATGCAAAGTAACAAATGCATTAAAAAATATTCACCCTGGGCCTTCTATTTGCCAGATACGACACAGTACTGAGTGATGGGAACACAAAGGACAAGCACAATACATGCGACCCTGCACCTAGAGAACTTACAGCCTAGTTGGAGGAGCAGAAATGAACAAAATAATTATAGAAATAAATATTTATATACAAACGTTGATTATACTTAAAGTTCTGCCTGCTTTCATTGCATCTTATTCCCTGAGCAGTGGATACCATTGGGAATTTCTAGAATTTACATCAACTTACTGAATGTTTAGTCCAGTTTATTGATCTTAAGCCTTTAAACTAAGGTAAGTTACAATCAGGAGTTTATGTATCAAAAAGACCAGTTGAAACCAAGAGCAATGGCAATGTAAAACTTCTAAGAAGAACTTCTGGCAAATGGCTACAACTTAACAATAATGGTAAACAAAATTATTCTCTCCTAAAGACAAAGAAAAAGAACACAATGATGATGTCAGTGCTAAGGAAAACAATTGGTCATATTGACATACCGTTAATGGAGTCTACGTCTCTGGTTGAATATTGATTTCACTAATGTTCTTCTTAGTGTCAGCTCCCTTTCATTTGTCACCGGGAGTGCCATCAGCTTGGAGGGGTTACCACTCAGCATTATGATGGGAGATGATTTGGCAATGGGTGTGTTCAGGATCAGATCTTTTACCATGGGCGGGGGTGGGGGGGTCTCAGTGAGTCATGTAAAAGACTGGATGTAGGTGAGTCCGAAGACATAAAGACATTCAAATCGTTTTTCTTTCTGGATCTGAACAGATTATGGGCACTATTGGGCATTACTGTATCATTAAGGCTTCCATACAGAAGATGGAGCTACTGCTTATAGGGTCAGAGTTAACTCATCCTATAAAAATGTTTTTTAAAAAAAGATATTAGATATTTATAAGGTATGTCACAGTCTTGTTGAAAATTAAGCAAATTCAGATTGAGCTTAAGTATAATTAAAACATCTATGTTCATTTGTTTTAATTATATAAGGAAAAAAGAAAAATTAATACAAAACTCTATATGTGTGCATGATATCTAAAACTTAATACAAAAATATGTTTCACCCTTAACAAGGTATCTATCCATTTCAGTATCTTCTATATGATAAATCCTAATTTGTTACATGAATGAGTGAATGAATATGAAACATAAAAGCAATCTTAAATGGCACCACTGCATTTTAAGATGATTCAGATTTTTATACCAGATTATAAGAATTAAAACTAATTTAAGTCAGACAGCTCTTATCCAGCTGTCTGGATAACCTTAATAAGAGTGGTTCTTTTTATTTTAACTATATTCATGGAAATATTTCTAAAGCAGAAAAAGTGGGAAACACCCTTGATTTGTCACTTTTAATATTTAGTCAGACATAGAATGTGTGGGTTTCCATTCGTCTTCCTGTCTTAAGTCCCCAAAGCATTTAACGGTGGTCTAAAAATCTGTTAATACAAACTATCCAAAAATAATAACCAAACACCCACATTTGCATCTCAGCAAAGATGCCTGTCTCACCGACATTTCATCCTTTCTGGAGAAGGTTAGCCAGCCTCCATGTGTGTGGGCCGGAGTCCTTCATTAATGTTTGCATCATGAATATACATAAAGGGTGCTATAAAAAGGCAGAGGCATATAAAATGAAATTGAAATTGACACACAGAGGCAGGTTTCAAGTACTTTCCTCTGAAAATAAGGCTCTAGACTCAACATAATGACAACAGAGTGATTTCTAAAACATTTCATCTGCTGAGTGAATATCTAATATTTTCAAAACACATGCCAATTAACATCCAACATTATTACGATTCAGACCTGTGAAAACCAGACCTGCGATTTAGAAAAATAATAATTAGAACACACACATATTAGCAGTTACACTCCAGGCAGCGGTCCTGTGCTTTGTATTTATTGACCTGCAGGCGTGTGTTCTCTTGTCTATTCTGTTCTTCTCTCTCTGCCCCGCCTCTCCACACACACACACACACACACACACACACACACGTATTCAGACTGCTGACAGTTGATTTATACTAATCCAGAGGCAATCAATCTCAGCACAACTGACGTATTTTGGGTCAGATCAGTCCTTGTGTTGGGGCTGTCTTTCGGCATTGTAGGACATTTAGCAGCACCTGGGCCTCCGTACAATAGATACAGGTAGAAACTCCTCATTGTGAACAACCAAAAACATGTGGCCAGACATTGCCTCATGTCCTCAGTATAGGAGGGGAGAGCAAAATTACTCCCAGTTAAGAGCTACTGATATATACGAACTCATCCTGCATATGTAGGTAGGTAGGGGGGTGTATGTGTGTAGGTTTCTATTATACATTCCAGAGAGAGATGGAAAAAAATGCTGTATAAATGTATACATGAAAATGGACAGATACCCAGCTGGTTGTAGTTCAGTGGATTGAGTGTGGGCCTGTGAACCAAAGTGTCGCCAGTTCGATAACCCAGTCAGGGCACATGCCTGGGTTCCAGGCCAGGTCCCCAGTAGGGGGCACATGAGAGGCAGCCACACATTGATGTTTCCCTCTTTCTCCCTCCCTGCCCCTCTGTCTAAAAATAAATAAAATCTTTTTTTAAAAATCTATAGATAGATAAATACATAAAATCCTATAATAAAATCCTAAGAGATAGGTATTATTATTAACATACACATTTTACAAACAAATAGACTGGGCACAGGGATGTTAAGTAACTTGACTATTTTATACAGTTAAGCAAGTAACAGATCCAGAATTTACTCTAGAAACCATGTTCTTAAACACTGATCTACACTATACAGCATAAACTATTTAAGGAATAAATAATTTAAAAGTCTAAACTAGAGTCCACTACTCTCTTTCTTGGAAGACAACATGGGACAAAAGATCAGTTACTGGCGGTGAGAAATAATCTGCAAGTCAGACAATCTGCTTGACTATGAAAGTATTACTTGATTTATAAATATCAAGATTACTGTTTTTATAATAGTCAATAGCATTTACTCAGCATAAACTAGTACTGTCATGTTTGAGAAATTGTTTGGCGAATTAAAATTTAAGGATTTCCTGAGATTTATTCTAGGTCACAATGTTATACTGTCAACACTGTTAAATGGGTAGTCATCTTAAGATACAGAGAGATAATCATACACACACCACTTCACAAACACACAGCACCACACACTACATAACATTAAACAAAATGAGTGTATACGTACATTTATACGTGCACATAAACATACATGTATAACAATGTTGCAGAATTTTTCCTGTTTGGAGAGGAGAATTCAAACAGTTGGAGATTTTCCTGCATGCAAGTAATTTTCATATAATTTATTAAGAGCTTTGACTGCTCCTAGGATTGGGTCACAACCAGGCTCTCCTGGTTGATCTAAACACATATGTTCTGAAATATATATATTTATATATTATATTTTAATAAAATTATATTATTTTTATAATATTTAATATATATTTTATGTATTATATTTTTAATAAAATTATATTATTTTTATATGTGTAATATTCAGATAGATAGATAGATAGATATAGATAGATATCCCCTGCTTGTGGTAAATAATATTAAGACAAGATTAGGAATGTCATCATGGCATTATTTCAAAATGTAAACTTGACAAGCAGTTCACGGCTCTTTAGGAAACAACAGTAAGTGTCTGGATCCCAGAACACCAGAAACATACTAAAATTTTAAGGGAAGTGATCTAGGTCTCCTGTGCCAAATAACTCAACATGCTGTGCACAGCGATCTCCCAGAGCACATCATCTCGCGCCACATAACCCTGCTGTGCTTTCCCTCAATTACTTTAAGCATATCCTTAGATTTCAGCAAAATGATAGCTGGGAACCTGAGCCCCAGCCCCAGCTGCCCACAGCTATCTCCCTTTATTAATTCATCCCGGAGCTGGGACTGAGCAGAGAAGATGGCGCTGTGTCCTCCCTGGCAAAGGCCGGACCAGTGCGTGTGCTCCACTCGCAGACGTACGCTTGTCCGGCCACTCGAAGAGAGCTGTCCGCCTGCTGCCTGAACCGCAGTGAGCCCTATTAAGGCATGTAAAACCCCTTGGAGGAGCAATCATTTTTAAGGGCAATTTTATTGCAGAACGGCCTGATTTGTCTCCTTACAAAATGTCTGATGATCCTCTCCTGTCACAGACCGACAGGAGCTGCTACTTTACTTCTGCCTTTTGGGGCAAACCTCAGGAGAATAGTTCTCTCTCCACAGGCTGCAACAGCGGGGCTATTTCAAGGCCTCGCTACATTTTAAAGATGTTATTTAACCACGCAGGCATCTAAATTACCACGGAGTATCTCTTCTGAAGCACACGCTGGTCTGTAGGATTCCTAGGTAACTCCAGCTTAGCTGCCATCACCGTGAGGGCTTCGCACACCCACCCAGACAGCAAATTTAAGTGACCCTTTCGGGGTTACATGTCATAACAAAGGGGGAGAAAATTTTCAAAGATTTTAAGGCATTGTTTTAAAACCCACTTAATATAAGTGAATGTATCTTAACATCTTAACAAATGTTGCTCCCAATAATTTCCTCTACTTTAATGCAGCTGAAAGAGTAAAATAAAGCAAATGTGTAAACAAGGAAATGGATTGCTATTGCGGTGTTCTATAATAGCAATCCCCTTGCATTTTACAAAAACTTTCCTTTTTCTGTAGAGTTTTAATTTTTTTTTTACAGTAAACATGTATTAAAGAATATCTACTTTTAGATGTTCTTATCTCAGTGGAAAAAAGGCTGTTTTTCTCATTTTGTTAATTGTAAAATAATAAGTTTTTGAATTACCGTAGACACTATGATAAACAATTTAGCTGAAGCGCTCAGCCAACGACTAAAACGTTGAATTTGAATCTCCATGGCTGGACAGCTGAAATTCTTTTTTGCATATCAATTAGATTTAGTCGCTCATCATTCTACCTTATGGTGTTACCATTCACAGATGGTTACTCCAGGGATGAATGCATTTCAGTAACAGTTTGAAATGCCCCTGGGTAATAGAGAGTGTAAATGATGGCTGTGTGCCTTTGAAATAATGCAATCAGACTGTTAGTGGCTGATAGGGTACAGCTGTGGACAAAGTCCACACTTGCTTGCTTTTAGGGCCCTGTCTGCACTGTGGATGAAATAAGTTTTAAAATATGCCGATTAACTGAAAAAAAAAAGTCACTCAAGACACAGAATTGTAAGAAAACTACAGTTCATTCTTTAAAATTGCATTCAGAGTAAGAAGAGCAAAAAGGTTAATTTGACAGATGCTCATCTTTCTGCCTAACTGCATAAACAATATGGGGTAAACTGCTTGAATTAGAGGAAAACCTAAAACGGGATCATGGTAATTTACAGGATAAAGCAAGAGGATGTTTATCAGTATGGACATTACTTAGTTGACTAAGAGTGCCAGGCTATACTAGACTCTGTAACGGATACCAAAAACTTTCCAACCCTTAAGAAGCTGAACTTCGACAGAAAAGATTTCATGCATACAAGACAGTACATAACCAAGGACCAGGTTATAAGCAATAGAGACAATAGGAAGCAGACCAGGGCAATTTGTGGAAAGAAAGAATAAGACGAGCTAGATTCAAAGGGGAAGCCTAGGTTAAGAAGTTAAGGAAGATCTACTTTAATGACACCAGTTAAGACACAGGATGAATGTGAATGTGGCACATTAAGGAAACACCAGCTGCTCCGAGGTCAGGAACCACACAAAGGAATAATAAGTGCTGAATGCCACAGTAAAGAGCTTGACCTTGACCTAAAGGTGTGAGGAGGCTGCTGACAAAGGCAGGATTTAAGTGATGTTTAAAGAACCGAGCTGACAGTGGTGAGTGAGGTGGACTGCAGGGAAGACCAAAGTGGTGATCCTTAACCTCGGGGACACACCTGAATCACCTCGGAACCTTCCTGCCATAGACCCTGCCTTTATTTTTCAAGATTTTCAGACCACTCCAGAGACTGTGATTGTAATAAGAGCTCAGAGGGTATATATTTTGAATATATTCTTCAAGTAATTCTGGTGTAATTCCTGGCAGTGAACCACTGGACCAGAAGTTTTAAGAAACAAGACAGAAAAAAAAAACAACAAAAAAATCTCTTAGATCTGTGGTCATGGTGATGGAAATGAAGAAGATGGAATTACTCACAGAGTCACTGCAAAGAAAAAAAATCAGCTGGCCTTGGTAATGGGACTAAATGAAGGAAAAGGTGTCGAAGATGAGTTCATGGTATTAAGCGTATAGGTAAATGGGAGTATTTCAGTGACACTGACAAAATTATGGGAATGTTAGTAATTGTGAGACATGAAGCCACACAGCTGTCATTCAATTGGCAATTGTGCCTACAAAGTAGTTATGTGAGAGATCAGGGCTAGAAGCGTGCCTTCTCTGCACCAACACACTGGGAAAACTTGTGAAAAAGAAGAGCAAAGAAGCCAAGGACTGAACCTGGGCCCCTATTCACAGAATGGGGAGGTAAAGAGCATTGGGGGAGCTTTGGAGAAAGACACTTAAGAGTCACCTAAGCCCAGAGAAGGAGGGAGCAACTAACAAGTGTTAGGTCCGGGATATTCAACACTAAAAATATATATACTGACTTTGTTTAAAATAAAGTCCATAATGAACTTAGACAAGTCCATCAACAAATCTTAGAGCTGGGTCGGTCTTGCATCCACCCTCTGATTTCAAGCACTAGGAATCGGATAATGACGGCCCCAGCAGCCATGATTGTACACACAGATCTGTCTCCCCGGTTATAGCAGAATGGACCACCTGTGAACACCTGATCTCAGGTGGGCCAATCAATTTCTCTCTCCCTGGCAGCTGCAATTGGATTTAAAAACACTAGTCTCCGCCGACTGCATAAAATGAGGATGTAATCTCAGGAGCTGCGGAGCGTCCATCTTCCACCATGGCCATGGGGAAGGAGAGAGACGCAAGCCAGAGGCAGGAAAGAAAGCAGCAGCTGCGCGGGCAGAGGCAGGGAGGCCCGCCAGCCTCGGAGTCTACTTGGACATTCCTCGCCCTGGGACTCAGTGTGCTCTGACTCCGCTGCCCCCGGGATCCGCGCCTCTTCCTTTGCTGCCTCTGCTGCCAGTCCCAGCACTTCTGGTCCTTTCTCCCTGCAGCTCACAAACTCTGGAGGGAGACCTGATTGAGTGTGATTAGTCATCACCCAGTATGAAGTAACCATAACGTACAGCTATAAGCCTAGGGTGCCTGGGAACATGACCTTCAGTTCATCTAGTCTTGCAATGAATACTGTGCAACTTACTATGTTTGGGTTGGCATGTGCGTGTCACCAAATTAGGAAGAATAAAAAATGTAAGTGATTTAGGCAAAGCCGTGCCATAATCCAATAATCATATTGTATACAAGTAATTAATGAGCTGCACCAGGTGAGCAGGCAGGCACGCAGCCAGAAGCTCCAGGACAGTCAGAAGGGCTGGCAGGGCACAGAGGCCACTGCAGGAAGAAGCCGAGTAGCTGCCCACTGGGGGAAACGGTGCAGGTTCCGTGAGTGGCAGTTCCACATCTGTATTATGGGCTCAGGGGGAGGTAGGCCCTGTCACTCTGTTTGGGAACATGCTACACGGTCACCTGCTTTATGCGGACCTTTCCAGTCAGGTAAAGCTCAGTATTCTTTTACACCGAGGAAATCTTACATCTTTAAGCAAACTGTGTCTGCTACCATTTTCCTAACAATGTCACCACCGTCTGTTTCTATGCCTACACAGAAGCCGGTGGATCCTATATTTCTGGGTGTATTTGCTGAAGTACAAAGATTTACCAGAACTACTGAGAAGCTTGGTTCAGTTTTTTGTTTTGTTTTGTTTTAGATTTTATTTATTTATTTTTAGAAAGGAAGGGAGAAAGTGAGGGAGAGAAAGATCAGTGTGGTTGCCTCTGGCACACCCCTAACCGGAGACCTGGCTCATAACCCAGGCACGTGTCCTGACTGGGAATCGAACCGGCACCCTTTGGTTCACAGACCAGCACTCAATCCACTAAGCCACAAGGCTTGATACAGTTTATATTAAGATTACAAGGCAAGGCTATAATGAAAACGACATAGAAATGCTCAGACTGAAGAGTCAGTGACTTTCCCATGAGTCTTGTCTGCCTCTTTACCTATGCAAAAAGTTGTTCTCTTTAGATTACTATCTCAAAACAACAACCTATATATTCTTAGCTATTTCTTAAGATACTAGAGTATCTCCTATTGCAGTGGGATATCAGAGTATCGCACACCTGCCACTGTCGTGGACCAATCCAAGGCCCCTGTGTCAGGCTGCGCAGATGTATACTGCACAATGGCAGGGTGCCATTTCCATCACTACCCCCGAAAGCTGTGCAACACAACAGCCTGGATATTACCTGTCTACAGCATGGAAAAGCAAGAACGTGAATTCAGAGAGGTTAACAAGCAGAGCATTCGTACAGCAAAAGAGAAGCCTCTTATCTACGTGTCTTTTCAGATCATCATTCTCCCTGCTGAGCCCTCAAGCCCAGTTCTTCTAATCCCTATCCTCGTCCACATGTCTCTCTAAAGTTGATTGAGCATCTCCTAGGATCTTCCTGTTTGTACAGAGCACACCCAGGCTAAATTCTCAAGGTCAAGAAGAGAATATGTGCTTTTTCTCTTATTTCCATAGATAAATCTTCACATGGTCCAAAACAATCTATCAGACTATCAGGGAATCCCAAACTGGTTACTTGTTTTTCTTAGGATCACATGACCCGAATTCTCTCAAGTCAGACAGGGTCAGTGTTCTGCCTGTACTCTTATTTTGCATCTTTTAAACTCTAACACTAATCTTCTTGGGTCACCTAAAACATTTAAAGCCCCAACTTTATGGTTCTACATTTCAGGTTATTTTCCAACAATGTTTCTTTGACAACATACACAAGTTTATCAACATGAAATGATATCTACTTCTTGACTTCAGAAAAAAATTACTTCTCCTATAAAACATATAGAAACATATAAAAAGCAGATTGGATTATTAAATGGTGTGACCCATGTAACTTATTACAGTTACATGCATTAAGTTATATACAACATACAAGAACATATAGTTGTAGAAATGCTATCAGTCGTAAGAGACCAGCCCATCACTACAGAGAAAATCTTTATTGATGACCAATGCTGACTCCAATATCACCCAAGATCTATATTCAATACATGATAAGCAGCAGCATGGTTCCTTGTCAGATGATCCGGCTACAGAGAAACGGCTTGGCCCATGCGGTTGAGTGCAAGACACCACAAAGCAATATGGGACAATCATGACATGCCTACAAATGACCAGTTACTCATTTCACATTAGAGGATATCTGTTTCAGATCTTTACAGTTACAGAATGAAATCTTACCACATTAAATTTTATCATTTCCAGAAAAGTAACAGTAACCTACAAAAGTTCCCAGTGGAAGGCCTTACGGTGACATGGAGAAGTTTCACCGGGGAAGCACCTACCTGCCTGCCTGCCAAGAGACCTCAACAGGGACCTCAACTTGGTGACCCTGGCATGACTCAGGTTGTGAGCCATGGACCGGGAACGTTTATCCCATTCCAGACTCATTCAGGCTCGCAGATGCTCTGGCACGTGAACTGAACACACAGGAGGTTGCCGCACAAAACCAGAATAGGCATTTACTTACAATAAAAATTACGTAAGCGCCAAGAGGTCAGAGAAGGATATCGGTAAGAAAATCTCATTCCCTCCTTATAGGCAAGCTCTCCAGCAACTAGCAAACCAGGCGCCGGCTGGGGGAGCACAGAAACAGAAGGCACAGGCTTGCCTCATTCGAATGTAACTGCATCAGGCCCTGAAACCCGGTGTGTCTGTCGCCACAGCAGCACAGACCTGTCAGGAACTGACCGCTACAGGGGCTGGGCAGGGTGCCCATCCCTGCTCAGGAGACCATGGGCGAAATCTGCTTCTCAGATTCCCTTTGTTCTCTGCTTCCCTTTTTAAACGTCCCTACCTGTGATTGCTGCAGTCTTGATACAGATATGAATTTTTTTTTCTTAAGACTGTCGTCAAAGCTTGCTGACCTGGAGCCATTCTGTCTCTGAGAGTTTTCCTTCTCTACTCTAGCCCCTTGTTTATTTAATTCCTTATTTCCAAATTCATGGCAGGCACCTCACTGTCACACCCATGTACTTACCGCCCACATTCACTAAATTATCGTGTACTTATTCATGTTTCTAGAAAACTTGGAAAAGCTTTTTAAAAACCATCGCCACAGAGACAATATAAAGAGGGTAGCCTTGAAGTCGAGGTTAAAAAATAAAAAAATTAAGTGAGCAGTGAAGTAAAAAATGAACTTGAATGATGTTAATCACAAATTATTCATCCTAAATAAAGAAATTCTCCTTGGTAAATCTTAACTTCCAAGAAGTGAGAACCTGTCTAATAATCAAATGTCCAAAACAGTGGCCAAAGGAAACAAACCTCACCACCCACTCCAGTGCAATGAGCGCTGTGGAAGCCAGAGTTCGGAACTGCCCGCCCTTGCTCTCGGGACCCTCCCGATCCAGCTGCTCTCCTCTGCTGGTGGTCTTCCTTGGCCTCTCCTTCTTGAAGCTTTTCTGTGCTAGTTTCCCTAAGCCCAGCCTCCTGGTCCTCCTGTAGTTAGTTCCCCACCACACTCCGGCTATGGGGCCGCCTCTTCCTCTGTCCCAGAGGGCTGTGCTCCCAGGACTCCACCCACACAGCTCTTTGCCTTCTTCCTCTGTTTGCATCTCACTCCAGTCCCCTGACTTCAAGGACAACTTATAGACGATAATCTGAAACCATATACTGCATAACCAGGGCAAGGAGTGTGTTCATGGTTCCTCATTGTTAATTTTGTTGCTTTTTAATTAGTCAGTCCTGGGACTCAGAAGTGTATCTGCGCCAGCCTATCCAGTGCCTCTGATGGGAGAACTCAAGAGTTGGAAATTTTTAGCTTCAGGTAATACTTAAGAAGCTTAGTAGTTAATGCACGTAAAAAGCTACTGTTTTAGGAACTGGAAGGTATGGCCCACCCAGACTCCAGAAGACCACAAGCAATTCAACCTTTGTGGTCCAGGAAAGGCCATAAGCAATCAAGATGGTATCTGAGCCACTGTGTTCCAGGGAGGGACATCCTGCCGCCCAGGACACAGATAAAGAAAATCATCCAGGACACAGGATACAAGACCCAGATAGAAAATCCCCGCTCAAGAGATGAAAGGATATTAGGGAAATTGCCAGTGCTGGTCTGCTAAGCTTTTATCTGATTAACCTCTTTCCTGAATTCCAAATCCCTCACCTACCCTTCTTCCTCCTTATAAAAAAGGCTGGCTTGAAAGGGAACGAAGATGGTCTGTTAGGGTACAAACCCCCTGCCTTCTCAGATCGCCGGCCATAGGAATAAAGCTCCCTCAAAGATTCAATCCCTGTCTCTACTTACTGGTCTGGTAGTGACAGGCAGTGCGAATGCCGGCTTTCCCGGTTTCGCCTCCGCTCCACTGTCTTATAGCCTCCCTAAGGTAATGTGTCCAAACCATTAGTTTTTCTTATCTCAAATCTCTCCTCTTATGTTCTATATTTCAGTTCATGGCCTCTCTATCCACCTGCTTTCCCAAGATGAAAATCTGGAAGCTATGAGGGAGTGAGGTACTACTAGCCATTATGTAAGAGTGACAATCTAACAGTAATTTTTTTTTCTAATAGTAATCGTTAACAAAATGTGCGACAGAAATTGCAGAACTGGTTTCTAAATAAGCCTGACAAATGACTGTGCAGATGGTATAATTAGGAAGGCTGAAAGGGAAGAATGAGTGGATTATGAAAGAAATTATATTTGTATGTATATGTCATTTGTAATTATATTGTAAATATGGCAAATTGATTAACTCCATTTTTCCCCCTCAACTTTTAAGTACCACGAGGGCAGGACGCATACCTGCTTTGCTCATCTTGTATGGCCAGCACCTAGTAACGTGCTCCACATATAGTAGTTGCTTAGTAAACACTTGTTGGACACAGAGTTGCTAACACAGTTGACTAAAAACACAGTTGATTTCTACTTTGACTTGTCTATCAAGTTCAAAGTAGACTTACAGAATACCAATCGATGTGTAATATGGGTCTAACACCACCACAAACACTAAAAATGCCTAGTGGGACGAGTAAAACTTTCTCAGCATAACTGTTGAGTATTCGGTTCATCATTTGATCAGAAATTTCTCTATTTTATTAAGTCAAGGACCCTGATTATGATAGTGATTTTCATCTCAGCAAAACTAAACTGGCCTTCAGTGGAATCTGTTATTTTTAAAAACACCTTCCAAAGATTAAATAAGTCTCAAATGTCTCTAATATCAAATTCCTGTGCATCAATTGATCAAGAAGATATGAGACAAGCAGAAAGTTCTAAGCAAGATCCTTGAACTAGAAAAAGAAAAAAAAAGGACCAAGAGTAAGAAACTTCTTTGAAAGCATTCTGCCCAAACACCCACAGAAGGAGAAACTAAGTGGCTCCTTATTCTCTTACGACCAAAGCTGACAACTCGGACTGGGTAAAGGTAAATGTTATGTGAATAATATATGAACAAGGATGAGTGTTTGTTTCTATGAACAAATTGTCATGATATACACATATACAGAAAACAGAAATCATTTGTCTTGTGGAACTCTGAGCTAATAAGCCTTTCTCCCTAAAACCCCACATTTACAGAAATAATATTCACTCCAGCATTAAAACAAACAAAACAAAAACAAAAACGCCGAAACCTCCCTCTCCCTAACCCCTCAAATCTAACTGATTATCGAATTCCATCAACTTGGCTCTCGAAAATCCAGCTCAAAAACTGCTTTCTCTGTGCCTTTTACTGGTTCTCTGTGCTTCCAAAGCATTCTGCATTATCGTGTATTGTAATAATAAATTATGATTATTTTAGCATCTCCATCCTGCTTTCCTCTTCTAACACCAGGAGGTATTTAAAGGTTTTCAGGGTATCCTGTATAATAGCTGAGCTTAACACAATATCTGGTAATTTAACTGACACTCCATAGATTATGGTCAAAAGAAAGAAGAACTGGGATTTGAACTATAAGCACAGGATTTTGAGAGCAAAGATGAAACCTTTCATCCCCCCATTAGCCCCTTTCCATGGCCTTGTCCTCCACCATTTTTTTGTTACAACCATGCCAGAGAGCCTTCATGCTGATTTCAGTGATGTGTTCCTGTGGGCATCAAGTGGATGTACTTGTCATTAAGGCTCCTTTACTTCCTCATTCCTCTCTTACTCACTCAGTCTCTTAGAAGAAGCAAAGACCAAGTATGTAAGGATCCAACACAAGGCGCTAAAATATGCAGCGATAATATATGCATAGTGGCACTGGTTAAAATATTGATAAGAATTAAAAATACCGTTTTCAAGAAAAGTCAGGTCTCCCTCTAGGTCTATGAATATTGCTCAACCATCAGGAGACATCCATCTCTTTTCCTAAATAAGGGACAATGGCACTTGTCCCACCCACACTAATGCCATTGGAATCTGTCCATAAAAGGAAATGGATGGCTTGGTATGTGGATACAAGAGAGAGCTCTGAGCTCTAAGATGACTGCTAATGCAGTTTGTCCTCTATTGCAGGGGAATGGTGTGTAAGTAACAAAAAAGGTGAGGGAGAGAAAGTAATTCTGAACAGTTTGGATTAATATTTGAATCTTAATCTTTAGGAAGGAAACAAGAGCTTAACTTGCTATTGTAGGGGTGCAAAAACATTTTTTTTTCCTCTCACCTAAATTCTTCTAGTTGGGCTAACAGTCAAATAAACATGAGACAGATTAACAGGAGAAAATGTTCAAAGTTTATTTTACCAATATACACTCAGCAGTGCATAAGAATATGAGATCCAAAGAGGCACTGGGCAGCTGAGGCACATAATGCCATTTCTGACCAAAGAGATGGGTGGCAGGGGTCTGTGATTTCAAAGGGGAAGTAGGCAACAGACAGGTAGAGGAGGAAGTAAACACCTGGCAAACAAATTCCTGCTAGGCAGCCCAGAAATAATGGGACATGGGGAAATCCGGAAGAACAAGTTTTTGCATGGATCCTTCCTGTCTACCACACTTAACTGAAAATGCTAAGGCGAATATATGCTAAGGTTCCCTTCCAGGACATTTGAATTTCCTTTGGCAGGAAAGGGGAGTGTCAAAGGTTCTTTCTCACTCTTTTGTTTCTTAATAACCAGCTTAAAATCAATATCCCAAAAGGCACATTTTGGGGTGGCAAAATTTCACCCCCTTCATTATATGAAAGGTTTCAATAGATAATAAAATTTTTTGACATTGTTATGCGGGTAGATAATAAATAAACCTACCCTGATTGATGAAAGTAGTTATTAAGTACTGTTACCATAAGTAGGTTAATTTTACTGTATAACATCTCCTGGTTATTTATTTGGTCCAAATGAAGCCAGACATTATTTGACAAAATGTTTTTGTATCTAAGAAGGTACATTTTGCTGGCTTAAACTATAATTTCTGGCATTCACATCTACTACAGATTTACACCTGCACATATTCATTTCTACGTTAGCAAAAACATTTTCAAAAATGGGAAACGGAAAACGCAGTATTAGATTTTGCTAGCAAAAAGCATTGTCCTACTGTGATATGGTAATACTCACTTTATAAAGAATCATTTATGAACTCAACCTCCATACATTCAATTCAACCAGCATGGGTTCAAAGATTTATTAACACTTAAGTAACAGAAGATGAAAGAACTGCGGAAGGCTAAAATTACATATAAGACCTCAGCGGAGAAAAGAATTTCTTAAAGAAGACACAAAAATACATGAGCAACAAAGGAAAAAAACGACACATTCAATTATACTAATTACATTAAAATTGGGAATTTTGTCAAAGGACACCACAAAAAGAGAGAAAAGACAAACTACTGTGTAGAAGATATTTGTAACATATACAAGTCATAAAGGAGTAGGATCAAGAATATGTATAAAGAACTCTTAGAACCATTAAAAAAAAGACAACCTAATATTTTAAATTGCTAAAGATTTAGATAGGCATTTCATAAAACATGAAATCCAAATATACATGAAAAGTTGTTCAATCTCATAAGGAATCTGGGAAATACAAATTATAACTATGATAGGGTATCATTATATACCCACCAGATCAACAGAACTTTAAAATCTGACAATACCCATGCAAGTGGGGATAGAGAATTCTCATATTCTGCTGGTAGATATATAAACTGGTATGGTCACTTTGGAAAAATATTGAAGATAGGTATATTCTATGCCACAGCCCTTATACTAGTAGAAATTCATGAGCATGGTAAAATGTTCCTAATAGCACTCACAATAGCCCAAAGAAAGAAAATAACCCTAAAGTCCATCAACCGAAGAGCAGATAGACACACCGTGGTGTAGTCATGCCATGTGATACGATACAGTAATGAAATAAAATAACGAGTTATATGCAAAAACCTGGAGGCTCTCACAAGAAATGTTACACGACATAAGTAAGGCATGAAGGAATATATACAGTATGAATCCATTCGTGTCAAGGTCAAAAACACACAAAACTAAACCGCATGTGGTAAAACTATGAAAGAGTATTATTATGCAGCCACTGTAGAAAACAGTATGGCATTTCCTCAAAATAATAAAGATTAAACTGCCTTATGACCCTGCAATTCCACTTCTGGAAATATATATGAAGAAACTCTAGATAAGAATTCAGAAGAATACTTGCACCCCCATGTTCATTGCAGCATTATTTACAATAGTCAAGATTTGGAAGCAGCCCTAGTGCCCTTTGGTTGATGAGCAGATAAAAAAGCTGTGGTATATTTACACAATGGAACTACCTGGTTATAAAAAAAGAAGGAAATCTTACTTTTTGTGACAGCATGTATGGACCTGGAGAGTATTATGCTAAGTGAAATAAGCCAGTCAGAGAAAGTCTAGTACCATACGGTTTCACTTATATGTGGAATCTAATGAACAAAATAAACTAACAAACTTAATAGAAGCAGACTCATAGATACAGAGAACAGACTGACACCTGTCAGAGAGAAGGGGGATTGGGGGTTGGGTGAAAAAGTTGAAGGTATTAAGAACAACAACAACAAAAAAAACCCTCAGACAACAGTATGGTGAGTATTAGAGAAAAAGGGGGATGGGGGGAAGTAGAAGAGGATAAAGGGTCATTGATGATAGAAAGAGATTTGACTTTGGGTGGTGAACACATAATACACTATACAGATGATGTATTATAGAATTGTACACTTGAAGCCTATATAATTTTATTAATCAGTGTCACCCCAATAAATTCAATAAATGTTTTTAAAAAAAGAAATTTAGTATGACAAAATTATGGATTACCTGGGGTGGGGGAAGCTGCAGTGGAGGAGGGGCACAAAGGGAGATTCTGGGTCTTCACAGTATTTTATTCCCTTCGCCTGGGTGGTGGCACAGTAGTGGCTTTATATTATTTGTTAAACTGTGCTTCATGTTTGTGCTTTTTCTTTTCTTTTTTTTTTTTTTGCATACTCGCAAATGGCATACTTCAGAGTTTAAGATGTTTTATGCAGACATATAAGACTAGATATTCTGGAAACTGGATGGGATATAACAAAGGACAACAAAAAAGTATCAGGGGATAATAACTGCCAGGAAGAAAGAAAAATCAGGACAAAGGGAAACGGCTGAGAGCAGAAAATTATTTACAGACTATTGAGCCAGTGTCTGCACAGCAGAGTCTCATGGAGCGCCGCCGCAGACTCGGCAACGGCGGCGCGCTGAACGCACGATGAGGCTTCCAGTCGTGTCTTAGCACAACCTCAGAACGCCCACGGAAGAGGCCCCGGTACACCCACAGTCTTCGGCAGGTAAGGATCTGGCCGCATTATACTGTAAAAACTGATGAAAAGAAAATAAGGCCCATCTACATTTTGGATGCTTCCCAAAAAAATAACTTTAATGGTAAAATATTTTGAAAGGCTTGGAAACTTCATTAAGTTCTCAAATTTAGTTTTGCGAATTCTTTAAAGAAATGCTGCAAGAGCCAGTTGTGAGTGAAGGCTGTTGTGATGTGCCTTTCTAAACCAAAAAAAAAAAAAAAAAAATTGTGCCTTATATAACAATAAACCATTCATTCTTAATTTGAAGAATTAGTTGATTGTTATTTTTATCAACATATTTTCTCATGTTTATATATGTCTGTAAAGAATTCCAATCAATCCTTTTCTCTTCCTGGCTACTTTCTGTGAAGTGCTGGTCCTCATTGTTAAGTGAATTCATTTTGCTTTGACTTTTTCTATGTCAATTGTTCTCAGATAATAAAGGTTCTCAAAATAGGTTAAATTTTAAGCCCTCACACTCACACCTTTCCATTTAATATATTATGCTGGCCCACGAAGAATTGCAACATTCTATCATCTTTGACCAACAAAGATGGCAATTTTGTTCGAGTCCTACTAACACGTGATCTAAGCTGCGCCCTCCTGCCCATTATTCCTCAGGTCCTGCCCAGTGGCACTTGAAGAGCTGACCGTTACGCAGAAGGAGGTGGAGGGACTTAATGTGTTTTCATTATAACTTTTCCTCCCTATCTAAAAGAAATCTACTACCGCATTTTTTGTTTAGCAAAGTCAAAAATATCGATGAGATTTATACCTTTTTTTTATTAACTAACCTATGATTTAGCCCCTGCATTCAACAAACATTTGTTTATCACGTACCGTGTGGTAGGCGCTGGGGAGAGACAAAAACAAGTACTACGAGGATCGCTGACTCCCATGAAGCTTACAAAGAATGTGGGAAATAAAAAAGGGAAGAAAACCAATTGCACAGAATGCTGTGGCAGGTGCTATTCAAGCTTGAGCAAAGCAGGGACCTCTAAATCAGATTTCCCATTGGGCATTAGAAATATAGGCTTTTTTTCTGAGATATCTTTTCATACATTTTTAGCTTAACAAAAACACAACAAATTGGTCAAAAGCAAATACCAGGACAAAAAAAAATCAGAGATATACATTCTGAATAAGCTACACACAAGATAATAAGGTGTTAAATAATTCCATTTTCTTAATTTTAAGTTGGTATATAAGATAGGACTGTAAGATCAAACACTGTCCTGTTTGGACTGTAAATCCCCACTTCGAAAAGGGCAGATGGAGCGCCTTATGTTCACAGAAAGAGAGCCAAGGGCTCAGAGCAGGTAACTACTTCACTGAAGGAAGAGAAGCAAAACAGAACCCTAGTTCTGAACTTTTATCCCCTCAAAGGGTCACAGAAGACCCTGACCTTGAGAGATTTTTACAGAATTAGAAGATAACTAATGTGTTATTTAATGTGTTTTCCCTTCTGAGTCAAGGAAACACGTTTCCTTGTTTCCTTGACTCAGAAAGGAAAATTCTAAGTCTTAGGAAATTCTAAGGAAGATTTCGATTACACTGAAAAATTCTGAGTTTCCAATCACTGAATTTAAGTCACCACATTTCCTCTGGTGTGTACCATGCTACAGATACAGTTATATCTTTTCTTTTTAGTTCTGTTTCTTCAAATGCCAAAACTATACACACTTAAGAATGTAACCCTGTGAAAATGAGGAAATACGTGTAAAATTTTATTCATCTAAAAAAACTAAACCCACCATTTTGGGTTTTATTTGTAGACCTAGTTCTTATTAAACATTTAAGCAAATAAATGGGCTGCTTAGAAAAATAAAGATACTCTCTAACTATGGCACTTCTTTCAATGAAGGTATTGACATGCAGCTTCATAAGAAGGCCACACACACCAAAAACAATTTGTCAGAAGGGGAATTTTAAGTGGGTAAAAAACAGGAAAAAAAATTGTTCAAGCTTATCATTAATTAAAAATTTCTAAATAGCATGGCACACCATGTTTTACCTATCCAATAACTGAAGTTTTGTGGAAAAAAAGGGAGTAGATTTGCCCTGACCAGTGTGACTCAGTTGGTTGGGTGTCATCCCACAAACCAAAAGGTCACTAGTTTGATTCCCCAGTCAGGGCATAAACCTGGGTTGCAGGTTCAGTCCCAAGCTGGGGTGCATATGAGAGGTAACCAACGGATGTTTCTCTCTCACATCAATGTTTCTCTCCCTCTCTTTCTCCCTCCCCTCCTCTCTCTCTAAAATCAAAAATAAAGATAACTTTTTTTTTTAAAGAAGGCAGTAGATTTGTATTTCTTCTGTGTTCAGACCAGTAGCACTTCTGAGAACGAGTAAACTCCAACACCGACCCTAATTTACACTTCTAATATGTCTTCTCCTATTAATAAATCTGTGGCGCAGTAACAGGCTTCCCGGAGCTCCAGCCCAGACATGAGAGTGTCATGGGATGGTTCTTGGAAAACTGAGGACCATTTGGCCTGATTTACCAGGCATTTCATGTGAAAATATGCATCTCACCAATGGAATATTATTTCTACCCTTAAGTTAAATATCCAAACTTATGTTATTATTCTTGGACCTGCTCTGTACTCAACCATGTAAGCAGAATTGAGTACTTACGAATGAAGTTACACATTTACATAAAAAGTGAAAGCATCATGCCACAGCCTACTTGCTGAACTGCTCACTGTACATCCCCATCTTAGCTCTTTCCTTGAGCTCTCGTCTTTCTCCCTGAATTATTCAGCCAAAATAGAATAAAAGTAAGAATGCAAAGCAGAAGTAGAGGCAATGATAGAGAAATAACAGAATAATAGATATCACTCTAATAATAATAAGGATAATTATCATTACAAAGAATACTAATAGTTGCCGTGGAGGGGGAGGCGCATGCCACCATCTCTGGATTCTTATCTTTGTAAGATGTGCAAGAAAATGAACGGTATCTTCTCCAAAGAACTGGAGGGGAAGACAAGTAAACCAAGTCAAGGAGATGGAAAGCATATTCCGGGAAGAGATTAAGTAAGAGGGCAGAAAGTTTGTTTACCATGAAAATGGGTACCAGAGAGAAGAAGAATGTTTGGCAAGATGGGGGTGAATGGGTGAGAAAATGGATGAGCAGAGGGAGCTCGGGCTGCAGGAGGGAACACAAGGCTTCGTGAAATTAAGACTAAGAAAAAGATGAACAGAGGATATTCAAATCCAATTCTAACCATCATATTTATACCCTTTCTTTTAGTAGACTACACTCAGAGGCTTTTAAAGATGTCATACTCTTGACTCTTATGCATTTTTTAAATAGTAGATTCTTAAAAAATTTCCCTGCCATGGGGGGAAAAATGCATCTTTCACAAAGCAAGAAGGAAGCTAGTGAACCACGTAACTCATTGGGAATATAATTACGAACATTCAGCATTGTTTTGAACATGAGGGAAAGAAAAGCTTTTATTTACAATAGTTTTTTCATAATCTCAAGAAAGAATCCATCCACCATTTATTTTCAGGGAAACATGCTGCTTCTCGGAAGAAGCCCAGAAGATCCTGCTGTTAAATCGAGACCCAGGCGGGAATGAAAATTACCCACTCCACAATAACATGGCATGTAACACAAAGGCGGCGGTACTTATCCAGCAGGGACGGGGCCCCTTGAACACAGGTACTCCCACGGGCTGACTTAATTACGGCGCCGCAAGGCGAGCCAGGACAAAGGCAGGGCGGCCCACGGGCAGGCTGCCGAGACCCCTCCCAGGTACAGGGACAGATGGTTCCGCTGCTTCGTGTGTGCTATGAGGCCTTTTAGAAAAATGTGAAAATGGATACCGGCCAACAAGTTTTTCACTACCAGAATTTTTCTTTTAAACCTGCCATATGCCACTACAAAAATAATCCTTAACTTGAGAGTCAATCAGCGATATCTACTGAGCTGTGGCTATGTATAAGGGATAGGAAAAGGCCTACAGCAGCTTGCCATCTAGTTTAGGAACACAGATCACACCGATGTGATTTAAGGGCTCTTGATTTATTTCATCATGCTGCACACACCAAAAACAAGTGCGGCAGAGGCCATAAAACTACTGCTTTAAAAATTCTCACAGAGGAGGCTGGTGTATCTCTCAACACCATACCCCTCTCGTTCCTTAAAGAGTGAATAAACACTTTAACTCTTAAAACAAAAAAAAATTCTGAAAGATGATCATGAACACTATTTTACAGAAACAGAGTGAGTCTATGTTGGAGAGCATGGCTAAACAAGGGACGGTGCACTGACGCCTAATTCAGCGGCAAAGGTAAATGAACATCATTAAAACAGTCACGTTAGCAACCACAGGGACTAGGGCACAAAACAGGTAATTAGCCCTCCCAGTTAGGAAGTTGTGATACAGTTGCTAAATAACAGCACTGTGTGAATTCTATCTTGTAAAAAGTTTTAAAGAAAATGGATACCGAACTACAAACTTACTAAGGAAGGAACAAGCAATTACTGCCATACTGTTTTATGAAATTAATACACATGGAGCTTTCCCTGCCTGCAGCAAACTCTACCTTCCTGGTCACTTTAAAGAATATGAATTAATCAAAATGGCAAAATTCTTCATTCTCATATGTGAGTGTACATCAGTTTATAATTTCCATAGCATGTATATGCACATATACATAATTTATAATTTCCATAGCTTTTATATATACATGTAAATATGTACACATAATCATTTTTAATACTCATAATAACTGTATGAACTATGAAAGCAAAGCTCAATAAGTTAGAACAAATTAATACATGCAGAGCACTGGAGAACCACTTGACATATAACCCGTACTATGTAAGTACAAATTGTTACTCCTACAATTACAGTAGTATTATTGCTGTCGATACTTTAAAAATGCAAGTTTTGAAGCCACACCGCCTGACTCAAATTTTAGTTCAGTCCCTACCTAGACAGTTACCTAATTTATTTGACTCAGTTTTCTCATCTAGCTAATGGAAGTAATAATAAAATCATCTACTTTACAGGATATTGGGAGCGTTGAGACAGGATGTATTAAATATCTGGCACAATACCTACTATGTGGTAGGCAGCAAACACAGTTTAGCAAATTTTGCAGTTTAAATGTTTGGCCTTGGCCTCCTAGCCAGTAAAATGAGAATAGGAATTAAATCCCAGGTTTCCTGATAAAGGTTAGAGCACTTTCTACAGGGACATTGCTGGGAAACATACCAAAGAGGCCATTTGAGCAAATAGATACACCAAAGTGTAGTTATGATGCAGTAAGAAAAAGTAACATTGGCTGCACATGCTGACAGGGAGCTTGAAAGGCTTTATAGGACCTCAAGCAGCCAGGCCAGATGTTCCAATAGAACCTGCATCACTTTACACTCTACCTTGTCCCCTCTCTTCTATGACTTTTTTCCTTTTAAAAAGTATAGGAAAAAAATATATATCTGAATAATGAATCACTACAGTAAATATTTGAGAGTATTACGTGGGTCGTGGAAGCAAAATAATTTGTTATAAAAAAACAATGTTAAAATATTAAATATTCAGTGAAAACCAGAGTCATGATAAATGAAAACAATACTTTTGCTCCAGGCATCAGTAGCTATTTCTGGAGCTATAAGAAAACATCATAATAGGCTCCTAAATAAAGAGCTGGGTATGTTTAGCAAAGAACCACCTCCTTAATTTAAGAATTTCAACCTGGGCACAAAGTAGTCCAGCTAAGTACGGATGGACATCCTTCTAAAGCGGCTAGAGTTCAAAGCAAAAGTAGGAGACTGAGGATCTGGGGAAGGAGAGGAGGGGGTGTGAGAAAGAGGAAGAAAAAGACAACTGGTCACTTATTCCCCTTTTCTCCAGTCTCTTCCCCCCATTCTCAAAATTCACTCATTAACGACTTTACCCATCAAAAGGTCAAGTGTAATGCTTGCTGATATAAAGTTGAATGAGACACAAAGAACCTAGTTTTTAAAAAATTTAGATGTGACAATCAATAATCACAGAACAGGGAAACATTACAGTTGCCTCGGGTTTTACAGGAGAACAGAGAGACATCAGGAACCAGGTAACAAAAATGGGCACGGTTGTATGCCAGGTGCTCCTGTAGACACTTTCTCATTCAAAATAAACATCCTATTCAGTAGATGAAGAAATGGAGGATTCAAGATACAAGAGATGGAACTCAGAATGAAATGTGTGTCCTCGTAATCCTAGTCCAGGGCTCTTTGTAAGGCTCTAGGATCCTCCTCCAACTCCTCTAATTCTCATTCTTGATTTTCCTTTCTCCTTTATTTTTCCCCCTAGAAGGGCAAGATAGCATCAGCATTGAGTTGACAGAACTCATATGTCAGCAAGGAAGTGACAGATGATGAAAATGAGGGAAGCGCAGTAAGAGGATGTGGATGAGATGGAATGGTGGGGAGTGTTACAAAGTGGTTATTCTTGACCCTTCTGAAAGACACAGACTCATTCAGCTCCAGCCCTCTGACGTCAGGCAGAAATGCAGGCCAAGTACTCTGTGAAACCTTTCAATTTCCTGAGAAGGACCTGAAATCCAGACTTTTTAAATATGACTCTCCTTACTTAAAAACAAACAAAGAAGCAGCTTCCTACAGCAAAAGTATCTCTCCACTCGGCTGGACTCTGCCCACTGGATACCCATGTGCAATCTCTGCTCTAGATGAGAGGTGGCCAGTCTCTCCGGGATGTCTTTCTATCTGTAGAGTTTAACTACTAAGCATTCATTGCAAAACAAACCACAGGACTGGTGTAACTGTTATCAGGACTTTATTCTAATTCTGCGGTATTAATGAGACAGTACATTTAATGACAGCGTCCCGGTGTTGCAAGCAGTTTAGACATCCCCTGTTCCAAATTCTTTAAGCACCTCACTCATCTCCTCAACATCCCTACCAAGTAGCTTTTCGGCTTCTACGTAAACATCTCCATCAGGCAACAGGAAGGTCTCTCCTCAGAAAACCTGCTCATTCTCACTCTGCTCTTAGATTCCCATAAGGAAGGTCCTCCTTCACATGAAGTTGAGCTCCGTATCCTTGTATGTGACACCCATTGGTCCCTGGATCATTGTACCTAGAATACGATATTCCAGGAGGAGGTGAACTGACATTTACCATCACATTCTGAACAAAATTTCTATTAATGCAGACCAAGACCACATCAGCTTTTTCAGGAGACTTCTTCACTTGCGTTCCTGACCTTTGGGGGCTGTAGCATGATCTAGCACTGTGAGTGACTCAACAAAGATCCACGGTAGAGGGGAAAGGAATCTGTTACCTATACCAGTCACATTTTTTACTTGAATTATAGTGGAAGGATACATTTATACCCCAGTCTCCATGTTTCTACTCTACTGTACACACAATACTTTTTACAAATAATTACTTTAACTCTTTGGTTAAAAAAAATACTGACCTTGGATCCGAGATGGCAACAGATTAGGTGGAAGCGATGCTCACCTCCCCCCAGGACCAAACTGGAATTACAACTAAAATATAGAGCAATCGACCTGAATAACCAATGGAAGACTAGCTGAAAAGAAGTCTTATAGCCAAGGACTTAAGAAAGAAGCCATATTGAGGCCGGTAGGAAGGGCAGAGATGTGAAAAGGGCTGGCCCCAATCCCACAGATGGCGGCTGAGGTTCCAGAGAGATATCTCAGCTGCAAAGTTTCACCCTGAGGGGTGAGGGGTATTAACCCCAAGCTGGGCTCCCCAGCCCAGGGCACCAGAGCTAGGAAGAGGTGCCCATATGTCATCTGGCTTTGAAAATTGGCAAGGATTCTATCCACCACGGAAAGATGAAGTCTACTAGAGACACAGATGCCTTCTTAAAGGGCCAAGGAACAAAATCTAGTTCACAGCCACTCACCCTGGGCTCCAGCAGAGGGAGGGCAGAGAGGACTAGAACTGCATGAGGAGAGACTGGAGTCTGTGCCTCCGGGGACGGAACTGAAGGGACAGCTGCCAGGAGGCCTGTGCTAAGTCCCTTTCCAGCACCGCAGATGCCATTTTCTTGGGTGGAGCCCTCCCCCGCATAGCGCATCAGCCTGAGTGGAAGCGAGAGACCCGAGCTCTAGACTCCCTGTTGCCCTACCCCGTGGAACTTGCACCCTGCTGAGAGCTCGGCTGCCCGGGCCAGGGTGTAGAGGTCTGGGCAGACACAGGGAGTGTCAGTGACCGAGTTGTGTGGCTTTGGGGCAGTGGCCATTCTCCCTCACAGGAGGTCTGCTAGCCCCACTCTCCAGGCTCCTGGCAGCCCCACCCTCCCAACGCCTGGCAGCTCTTTCCTGCCAAGGTCTGGGCAGAATCTGGAACAGACTGAGTTATGTCGCTCTGTGACGGGGGCTAGTTTGGCCTGACTGGTACAGAGCTCTCCCTTAATACAACCAAATCCTGGTCTATGTGGGCCTGATAAACTCTACTGGCCTCACCTGATGACTGCCTGAGATCCCGCCCCACCACAGAGGTGTGCCAAAACCCAGCAGGTGGCAGCTAGATTTGGTATACCTGGGACATTTGCTCAGTGGCCTCAGACACAGCCCTGGCACTGGGTTGGAACCTCGTCAATCTGGTAAACGCCACTTGCCCCTATCTGGTGACTCACTGAGAGCCTCCCTACTACAGCTTGAGTGCTGCCAGAGGCCCTTTCAGTGACTCAGCCTACCGAAAGCAGCCAGCAGGCAGATGCAGGCAGAGGCAGATCTTGTAGTGCCTTGGGAATGTAGCTGATGTGCCCCTGAGCCCAGTGGCGGTAAAAGCCAGCCATGGTATACAGCCTGGTCCTTCCCAGGCCCAGCACGGGCAGCCACAAACTGTGGGTTGCTTTGTAGCTCCAAACAGGTTGCACAGGGACAGTCACAGGCAGCGTCTGACATTGGTCTGTACCGGAGTCCCTCCCAAGAGGCCCCAGAAATAGCACGCCCAGTGGTCAGCTTCAGACATCAGAGCGTGATCCAAATAGCTTCACAAGCAGCACATCCAAAGGGAGATCTCCGCAGGCACCAGACCCTGCTGAGATAAATTCCACTTCGTGTGGTCAGCACCTGCACAGCAGCTCATACACTGTGGTTGGGGAGACCCTCCAGGTCAGCTAGCCTGACAGGCCAATAGTAATCGAGACTCAATTACAACAAGATGGCCCACTTAACCCACACAAGGGACATTCCTGGAGCACCTAGATCAGATGATCAAGGAATGGCACCACTGGATCACAAAGGACACCTACTACATTAAGGCCATCCCACGAAGACTGGAAATCGCAGTAGATCTATGTAATACACAGAAACAAACACAAAGCAGTAGCCAAAATGGGGAGAAAAAGAAACATGCCCCAAGTGAAAGAACAGGAGAAATCACCAGTAAAAAGTGCTAAATGAAATGGAGGCAGGCAATTCATCAGATATAGAGTCCAAAAAAATGATTATAAGGGTCCTCAAGAAACTTGAGAGCCCAGAAATAAACCAATGCCTTCATAATCAATTAATATTTGACAAAGGAGGCAAAAACAGACAATGGGGTAAAGATAGTCTATTCAGTAAATGGTGCTGGGAAAATTGGACAGATATGTACAAAAAAAATTAAGCTTGACCACCTTTCAAACAACATACACAAGAATAAACTGAGAATGGATTAAAGACTTTAATGTTAGACTTAAAACCATAAAAATCCTAAAAGAAATCATAGGCAGTAAAATCTTGGATGTTTTCTGACTCATCTCCTTGGGCTAGGGAAACAAAAGAAAAAATAAACAAATGGGACTACATCAAACTGAAAAGTTTTTGCATAGCAAACGAAACCATCAACAGCCCTGACTGGTGTGGCTCAGTGGGCTGAGCGTTGTCCAGCAAAGCTAAAGGTTGCCAGTTCAATTCCTGGTCAGGGCACATGGCTGGGTTGCAGGCAAGGCCCCCAATTGTGAGTGTATGGGAGGCGACCAATTGATGTTTCTCTTGCACATCGATGTATCTCTCCCTCTCTTTCTCCCTCCCTTCCCATCTCTCAAAAAATAAATAAATAAAATCTTTTAAAAAAGGAAACCATCAACAAAATGAAAAGACAACTCACTGAAGTTTTTTTTTAAGATTTTACTTATTTATTTTTAGACAGAGGGGAAGGGGAGGAGAGGGAGAGGGAGAGAAATATCAATGTGTGGTTGCCTCTCACACGCCCTCTACTGGGGACCTGGTCCATAACCCAGGTGTGTGCCCTGACTGGGAATGGAACCACTGACCCTTCGGTTCGCAGGCAGTTGTTCAATCCACTGAGCCACACCAGCCAGTGCCAGCTCACTGCTTTTTTTATCATATTTGCCAATGATACATCTAATAAGGGGTTAGTATCCAATATTTATAAAGAACTTACACAACTCAAAAGCAAAAAACAAACAAACAGTCCAATTAAAAAATGGGTAAAGGGACCTGAACAGACACTTCTCCAAAGAGGACAAACTAATGGCCAATTGACATACGAAAAGATGCTCAACATCATTAATCATCAGAAATATGCAAATTAAAACCATAAAGAGATATCACCTCACACCTGTCAAAATGGGTATCATCAATAAATCAATAAACAACAAGTGTTGGTGAGGATGTGAAGAAAAGGGAACCCTCGTGGGGGGGATGCAGATTGGTGCATCCACAGTGGAAAACAGTGTGGAGTTATCTCAAAAAATTAAAAATTGAACTGCCTATGACCCACCAATTCCACTTCTGGGAATATACCCACCAATTCCACTTCTGGGAATATATCCGAAGAAACCTGAAACACTAATTCAAAAGGGTATAAGCACCCCTATGTTCACTGAACCATTATTTACAATAGCCAAAATTTTGAAACAGCCCAAGTGCCCATCAGTAGATGAGTAGATAAAAAAGCTGTGGTACCTTTACACAATGGAATACTATTTAGCCGTAAAAAAAAAAAAAAAGAAGGAAATCTTACCTTTTGTGATATCATGGATGGACAAGGATAGCACTATGCTAAGTGAAATAATCCAGTTACAGAAAGACAAGTACCATATGATTTCACTTATATGTGGAATCTAATGAACAAAATAAACGAACAAAATAGAAAGAAGACTCATAGATACAGAGAACAGACAAACAGCTGTCAGAGAGGATGGGAGTTGAGGGGTGCTGGGTTAAAAAGGTGAAGGGATTAAAGCAAAAAAAAACAAACCTTCAAAGACACAGAAAACAGTACGTGTTTATCAAGGAAAAGGGGGGATGGAGGGTAGAGGGGAGTAAAAGAGGGTGAAGGGGGGACACGATGATAGAGAGACAGTTGACTTTGGGTGATGAACACGCAATACAATATACAGATAATACATTATAGAAATGTATATCTGAAACCTATATGATTTTGTTAACCAATATCACCCCAATAAATTCAGTTTAAAAAATACCGACATCCATTTTAGTAATTGGATGAGGTTGGCTTCACAGAATATTAAAAGAGTATATATCACTAGTTTGTTTGATTTTATAGGAAGAAAAATGACTTAACATTTTAGCTTTGTAATAGGAAATTAAGAAATATGGCTATAATTTCAATGTGTATCATGAAACGTAGCCAACTTAAGTCCAGTAAATTACATCATAGAGCATAACTATAGGATGATGCTTGTTTTTCTGTCAAAGCATGGATCCTTTCCAACTATTAAATGCTTTTGGCAGACACGCTTTTCAATTCTTTTTAAACAAAGCATCAAATTTGGGATCCATAGAATTAAATTCAAATAAATATGGATATTTAATCCCCTAAATTTAATTGTGAAATATTATTTTATTCCTTGATTTTCTTATCTTCTTAACATACGATTTCTTTATATTATTCTTAGCTCTTTACAGAGAAATCGAGGAGCCATCCTAATTTCTCCCTTTCATTTACTCTCAAATTCAATTAATTAGCAAATCCTTTAACATATATCCTGCATCAGATCATTTTTCACTTCTATTAGATTCTCTCCCAGTCCAAGCCACCTCACCCAACACTGGAACGACTGCCGACAGCCTCCTAACCTGGCTCACTCCTTCCACAACCTGCAAAGAACTGCCAGCGTGATCCTTGTAAAACGTTTATCAACTCACATCACTCTCGTGTCTGCCCATTATGCTTAAAATAAAATCCAGACTTTTTATCAGAGCTCAAGGACCTGGTCACTGTCCACCTCTCCATCCTCCTCTCCAACATCTGCCACACCTCCCTTCACTGAGGATAATCTTACCCCTGGTGGGAGAGGGAGCGTTTGGAATGTGTGAGTGTTCTTTTCTTTTTTTCAAATTGAGGTGTAATTGGCATATATTGTATTTTTTTAGGTGTAGAACACAATGATTTAATATATGTATATATTGTGCAATGATTACCAAAAGTTTAGTTAACATCCATCCATCTCCACACACGGCTACAGAATTTTTTTTCTTTTGTTGAGAACTTTTAAGATCTACTCTCTTAGCAACTTTCAAATAAACAACACAGAATTGTTAACTGCAGTCACCATGTGGTACAGCGAGTGTTTTGTTATCATCATGACTTAGGAATGGGTCCCACTGGCATCTAGTGGGTGGGGCCAGGGATGCTAAACTTCCTGCAAGGGACCCTTGGTCCCTCAACCCAGTTCCACACTGCAAAGGACCACTGCACCCTAATGTCAGTAATACACTGGCCATTTGCACGAACACCAAGCTCATTCCCATCGCCAGGTCTTTCCATTTACCATTACTTTCAGCCCAGGACACTGAAATCTTTTCCCAGTTGCTCCTTCTTACCACTTGGGATATCATCTCCTACAAAAGGCCCTCATTTCTAAAAGAGCCTGCCCCACTAGCATTCCAGAAAGGCTTTCCCCAGCTTTATTTACATTTTAGCACACATCGCTATGCAAAATTATTTATTATTTTGGTATGTCAATAACCTGACAGCAAGAACTTTGTATCCCCAGCACTCAACAATGCCTGCGACATAGCAGGTGTCCAAAAACCATCTGTGAAATAAATAAATGTCTGTGATAACTTTTCTTATTTAAGATTAGGTAAAAAAAATTCATATTAACATAAAGTGTCATTTAAACTTCATCTTTTCTAGTGAAGGGGCTCAAAGTTTTGCCACCCAAAGGCTGCCTTTTGGAACACTGATTTTAAGCTGGTTATTAAGAAACAAAAGACCCAGAGAAAACCTTTGACCTCCCTAATTTCCTGCATAAAAGATTCAGAGGGAAAGATCTAGTCCAGGAAGGAAATTTTAGGATGTTCATCTTAGCAGCCTAATTTGAATTAAGTAGACGGACAGGAAGGCATCCCGCAGGGGCACGTTTACTAGCTGTCCCCTGGGTCTCATTGTTTCTGGGTTGCCTAGCAAAATTTCATCTGCTTTGTATTTTCCGCTCTTCCTCAACTACCTGTAAATTGCCTACTCCCTTTGAAATTTCAGACCTCTACACACCCACCTTGTCCTTTGTCCAAAATAACCTATATACCCAATTTTACCTCACTGACTTTGGAATTTTCATGCTTATGGGAATTCCCTGTGCACATGTATTAATTTGACTTTTTTCCTGTTAACCTGTCTGTTAATTTGATTATTAGCTCTTCTACAGAACTTAGAAGGTGGGAGGAAAAGCATTTTTTTATCCTCCACACTACTCATTTGTTTCCTATGCCAAATTTTCCTTTTTGCGATGAATTCTCACTCAAAGAGTTGTTTTTACATTCTATAACTTTTATTTTTACGTAGCTCTAAGGCGCAGGGTAAATTTAAAATGTTCCAAGTCACCGCCTAACTCTTTCACAAAGTGGGAAAGAGGCTTTTTTATGAGCACAGTATTTTTGTAAACCTGAGAGTAAATGCGTAACTTCTGGCTACTGTGGTCAGTGGATCACCAGTAGTTCTGCTGCTGGGGGCAGCAGTTGGCCCGTGTGGCAACGGTGGACTCTTTACTGTGGGAGGAACTAGCTCTGAGCCCACCGGAACAATGAGCATCACCTTTTGTCAAAAATGCGCACAAACATATTTTCAAAACTAAAAAGAGTGAAAAATAATATAACAATTTTTTTTAAATCACACTTTGAGAGTGCTAAACCAAAAGTTCAAACGAGGTGTAAGAAATGGGCTAAGGAAGAAGTGGGAAGTGGGGATGTATAGGACTACAGCTAGGTTTTAAAATATTATTTTATTTACATGTACGGAAGCATTATTTAGGCATACAAAAGTCTACGAAGATATATTAAAGAAGAATGAGCATAATTTGATTCTTTTTATGTTCCAGACATATATAATCTACATTTTAGATAGGGTCTAGATTAGATATTAAATGCCAAACAGTGCTTCTCTTTGACAGGTGGCATTTGGGGACCAGTATACAATTACCTATGATTTGTGTGATATTTTGGGGCCCAAGCATTGTGTACATTTTATATCTTCATACAGATGACATTCTCAAAGCTCACTGCAATTTACATTCCCACAAAAAAATGCATGAGCATGCTCACGCTTCCACAAACTTTCCAACACTGTTATATTAGCAATATTTAAAATTTTTGTAAATTGATTTGTTTTTTAAAAAGTGAAAACTAGTCACTATTATTAATTTGCATTCACTAACTACTAAGATTGAGCATTTTTTTAATGTTTATTAATTATCTGCACATACTCTTCAGTTGGTCTAGTTACAGTCTCTGTCTTTTTTCTACTGTATTATTGTTATTTTCAATCGACTTATAGGCACTATAGAGATAATAATCTTTGTAAGTCATCCATGTTGCATTATTTTTCCAATCTGTTGCTTGTATTTGACTTTTGTTTGAGGTGTCTATCATATTTGTTTTTTTCTCTGTAACCAAATGTGTCAGTACTGCCCTTTGATTCGAAGTTTTATAGCTTACTTTGGAAGATTTCCTCCACACTGATGTTTAATAAACGTTCTCAGGAATTGTCTCCAATTTGAGCTTATTCTTTAATGATCCATTAAATTCTTGTTATTCTAGTGTAAAGTTAATGAAGAGTGAGGGGATAAATGAAGATGAGAAAGAAAAGCATAAGGGGAAAAAAGGAACGCGAGAAGTCTTATTTTTTAACGTTCTTACACGTGATGCCTTATTGCTGAACTTTTCTTCTCCATGTTGTCAGTAGTATAAATAGAAAAAAGCTGAAACATGTAGACTTGAAAATATAAACTATAAACATAAGAAAAAATTTTTGGTTTAAAACTGAGCACAAATGAATTTTTTGTAAGTACGGAGAGAAACAATTACATTTTTCATAATACTACCAATGAAATATGTAATAATGTAAAATGATAAAAATAAATCAATTCCTACTTAGGTAATATTTCATCTGAGCCTGTTCCGTAAAAGCGTTAAATTTTGCAGGAGTATGATGTTATTTGTACTGAAATAAACCTGTTAAACTGGAAATTAGTATAGAAATTTATTTTTTCAGTGACTGTGATAAGAAAAATATAATCAAAGGAAGAATTTTTAGAGAGCTAGAGGCAATAAGATATTTCGGATGCTTGTGTTAGAAATATGCAAGTACTTGCTCAAAAGCCACAAGAGGAACTTTCAGGAATTAGAACTTGTATTTTATGAAAAGCCCTCAATATTTGTACTTTATGAAAAGCCCTCGATATTTTTCACCAAAGTGACTTATTATGAATTAGATCACAGCCCTGGCTGGTGTGGCTCAGTGGACTGAGCACCATCCTGCGAGCTGGAAGGTCGTGGGTTCAGTTCCCTGTCAGGCCACATGCCTGGGTTGCTGGCCGGGTGCCCACTTGGGGGCAAGCAGGAGGCAACCAATTGATGTTTCTCTCCTCTTTCACCCTCCCTTTTCCTCTCTCTGAGAATAAATAAATAAAACTCTTTAGAAAAACTTAAAAATAAAAAAAGAATTAGATCACAGATCCCATGAAGGCTTCTAGAAACGTCTAATATGACAGCTGAGTTCCCTCATTGGCGCGTGCCCCTTTGCTTATTCAAAGGCGCGCAAAGTCCAGGGCAACCACAATCACAGGGCAGTCAGCACCCCCTCACCCATGCTCACTGAAGAGATGGGAATAAACAATGTGATCTGCACTTACTCACTTAAAGCCTTCTTGTAAGTGCTGAAGGCATATCAAAGCAAAGAGCCAATGTGAACAAAGAAGACTTCTAAAGAAGAAAAAACCAGGGAGCGGTTTTCCATCATCAAGACCATACTGTTGCGCTAGAACAGTAAGGCAGTATGGTATTTACACAGGAATGGAACAACAAGTCAATGAAACACAGTAGTCCAGAAATAAACCCATACCTACATGGAAACCTGATTTATGACAAAGCAGACACTGAAGATTATTTTTATAGTTTATATCTTCAAGTCGACACATCTGAGCTTTTTTTCCCTTTATAGCACTGACAAGATGAAGAAGTTCAGCAATCAAGCATCACATTTAAAAACATTAAAAATAAGAATTCTCCTGTCCCTCTTTCCCCTTCATGGGAAGAAAATTATGGTGAAAATTATGGACAAAATTAAATTAGATATCCATCTCACATCAAACGTAAAACTCAATTCCAGGGAGAATTAAAGATGTAAATAAAAAAAGCAAACTATAAGATATTGGAAAAATAAAATAGGTGAATATTTTTATGACATAGTGTGAAAAGGTTTCTTAAATAAGAATCAAAAAACACAATCTATAAAAATAACATTAAGAGTGATAAATCAACTAAATTAAAACTATGAAGTTCTCTTCATCAAAGGTCATCTCAGAGTAAAAAGACAAGCTACAGACTAGGAAAAGGAAGTTGGCAGACAAGGTCTGTCCAGAAAATACCCAGCCATGTAATATGAAAAAGAGACATTTATTGAAGAAGATAGAACATACAAGAAACACTGAACATAGGACAATGGCATCTCAGTCCTCTTTAAAGTAGGCACCTTGGGACCTCATACAGTTCTTCCAATTGCCATCAATCTCATTGGCGGTCTGAAATCTCTTCCTTTTCAAAGGTGATTTTAGTTTTGAGAAAAGCCAGAAGTCGCAGGGCACCAAATCTGGGCTGAAGTGGGGCTGAATCATCTGGGTGATTTGATGTTTCATCAAAAAACTCTGCATGAGACATGATACATGAGCAGGCGCGTTGTCATGATGAAGCTGCCAATCACCAGTTGCCCATAGCTGCGGCCTTCTGAATCATCTGAATAGTTTCCGCAGAGGAATGTTCAAGCTTAACAAAAAATCTGTTGCAGATTCATTGCTCGACATGCTGAGTCATTTTGAATGCGACAGCCACACAGTACACATGCCTACTCATTGGTGTCTACCACCCCCCACTAACTAGTACAGTGAAGTTGTCATCATTCATGCATGTGCATTCCAGTCCACTCTCGGCTGCCAGGTTACATCAATGTCATGCAAACCATTCTCATTATATTAACAACGGCTGGACTTTTTTTGGACAGACCTCACACAGGTTATCTGAATGTGGGGAAAAAAGTGCAGAACACTGTTCTCCCAAATTTCCCCACCTTGCTCAGAGCAAAAGTCAAAGTTCTGGTAACAACCTATATGTTGCTTCATTATGTGATCCCCCTTCCCTCTCTGACCTCATTTTCCATTCGCCCCCCTCACCGAATCCCCTCCAGCCAAGCAGCCTCTTTATCATCCCTCTAAAGGACACTTTCACTGACCACTCTATTGAAAACAGCGATCATTCCCCACTTCACAGGCCACCTCCCTCTTCCCATTTAGGACCATCTAACAGTCTATTTTACTTATTCGATCTATTTATTGTTTCTCCTCCTCACCTCCTCAACATGCCCCTGCCCATGCAGGATGTGGGGTTCATGAACATCAAGATTTCTGTTGGGTCTGTTCTCTGCTGTACCCTCAGCACCCAGATCTGTGCCTAACACATAAGAGGCACTAAATACATCATACTGAGGCAAACAATGAAGGGACTGTTATTTAGCTTTATGCAATGATCTATCTGCTCACAGTATTTACCTTGGTGTCCATTTTCCTAATTTCTAATCACATTGGCATCACAAATTATAAAGCAACTTAAAATTTTTTTACTTGGAATCGATCAACAATGACTAAAATCTCATTGGTCTTGAGTTCATTTTGTTCTTTTCCTGACATGTTTTACTGTGGTCATTGTCTAAAATGTTCCCTGCAGTTTTGAGGCTCTGTTCTAAATTTTAGCACATAATAGCTCACATTGTTCTAAACACTTCAATGAGATTTGCATAGGTATATTATTTATTTCACTAAAATAAAAAAATATATGCACCTAAAACTTAATTGGCAATAACTACAGCGATTAAGATAGAGGACCTGAAACCTGAGAACTCTTCGAAGAAAAGGTTCTAGTTCTAAATTATTTTGAAAAATTAACAAAAAGGATATTTGCTTATTGTATAGATCATTAGAACCAGATCATTAAACCATAGTTAATTCTGAATTGCTAACACTAATTAAGAATCTTATCAATTAAAAAAAAATCCAAAGAGTTAAACAGTACTTAACAGTTGGTTTTCAAAGTTCAAAAGGTATTTATAATTGTTTGCAAATATATTATTGCCTTTTTTCTCTTACTGTTGCTTTTCCTCCCTAATTATATTTTCTTGAGGTTTTGAGCATAAAGGTTCTATGCACATACCAGCATTAGCAGAAAGAAAGCCAGATTGTGACTTAAGGAAGGGGGGCGCGGGGGAAGTGGGGATGGTTGTGTATGCCAAAGAGATAAACTGCAAGATGATAGTATCTTCAGCTCAACAAAAGAAGTTATGTACAAGATTAAACTCATCCTGTTTCCATCTAGTTACCTCACACCCAGGTCAACTTCAAAAAAATCTCCTAAAACCGTCTAGGAAATGGCAGTCAGTGAGGCTTATCAACAAGGCGCATCTACATTATAATGTATACTTATTTCAATTTCAAAAGTTGATGGCTAAGGGCTCTTCAGCAGTGGCATTTGATTCCACATTAGTCTGCAGTATGCAAGAGAAAAACAAAGACCCATCATTCTGAACCTTTCCTCTCAGACCCATGCCAAACTGCAACAAAACATCCTTAAGGAAATTGCTACTGTTATTGTGAACTTGCCATAAATGTTAACAGGTTTCTTTCTCTCAACTCTAAATCTAAAGATAGAAACATGTCTGTTAAATATCACATTTTAGAGTAGTGCTTTTTCTCCATAAAATGTTTTAAAATGGTAAGCCTGTAAAACCAAATCAAAAATGGAAAATTCGTAACCCCAGAAGTTAAAGATCAATTCATCGAAGCAATTCTTTTTTAATATTCTGTTTCTAAACTTGTCAAGTTGGCATAAACAACTGCAAACAGAACAGAAAAACAAAACAGACACAACGAAGGAGACAACTAACTTTAAAAAGAAACGTTAAACAACCCTGAGGATAGAAAATTAAATACAGTCTCACTTAACACACATCTTAACTGTCTAATGCAGTTTTTGATGATGTTTGTTAGTTTTCTGAAAGGCATAGCAGAGTCATTTCCAGAAAACAGAGAAGGTAAAAAGACTGTGCAATTAATGTTTACATGTTAGCTCATAACCTCCCAGCTTTTCTTAATAAACATTTCTATTCCTGTGGAGTTATTTACTCCTAGAGCTGGCAGTTTCTACAAAAGAGGTTCTCGGCCCTGGACGCCCCTGTGAGGCGAGGGGCGTTTCCCTACTGAAGCCCCAGCTCCGTCTCATGACTCTGACTGAACTGTCCAGGAGCAGGATCCAGGCAGCAGTATTTTTATGAACCACCCAGGTGATCCTGGAGTCGCTTTCTGATCCACCTCTTCTAAAAGAAGCCCTCTGGGGGGCACGGAGGCTCTGCTCCAATATTTCCAATGTTGAGACACAAAGCCTCATTTAAAAACTCCAAAGTCAAGATACTATTTTATAGATGGTCATTTTTTCAAATATGAATGATTATTTTTACGGGGCATGATAAGCCATCATTTTCCCTCACAACTACAGAGTTCTAAGATCTTTCCCCCTGCGCCTCTTTTTAAAAATCACTTCTCCCAGTCTCCACAGGACTGGCTCCTTCTCATCATTCAGGTCTGAGCTCAAATGTCACCTCCTGGGAGAAGCTTTTCCAATCACGCTTTCCCCGGCCGGTCTCCATCTCTTCACCCGTGCCAGTGCTCACATCTGAAGAGTGTGTGTGCTTACTGACTGTCTCCCAGGTCTGCAACATAAGCTCTGTTCAAACAGCTCCATCCTGTCTGTTTTGTTCGACATTGTGTCTCCAGTAAGTGGCAGAGTGACCAACATAGTGGCCACTAAATATAAACTTCTGAATAAATAAATGAAACAGAGCATGAAGCAATGGGCAATCTAAAGCAAAAAAGAAAAATTCAGATTGGCATATAATGTAAACAACTGAGCCCTGGCTGGCGTGGCTCACCGGACTGAGTGCTGGCCTGCAAACCAAAAGGTCACCAGTTTGAATCCTAGTCAGAGCACATGCCTAGGTTATGGGCCCGGTCCCCAGTTGGGGAAAACTGATCCATGTATCTCTCCCTCTCTTCTAGTCTCTCTAAAAGTAAATAAATAAAATCTTTTTTAAAAAAACTGACAATGCAGATTATAAAATATGGCACTACATGTAAATTACAAAATACGAGATAATCACGGTTGTGCATGCGTATAAAAACAAAGATTAGGAGGCTGGGAGAGTAGAATGGGAAACCTCAAGGTTGGCGGGGGTCTAGTGCAGGCTCCTGAACCAGAAGAGTGCATTAGTGGAAAAAATAAATAATCAGACAATAAACAGGTATATGAGAAGGCAGAAGAAGACTTGGGGCAATGGGGGTGTGCCTGGAGACCACCCCTCCAACACAGGATTTGTAAGGGCGGGAGACAGAAAACAACTGAAGCCCACTTGAGGCGGGTTTGGGTTGCCGCCTCTAAAGGCGGCCCGTCCAACAGGAAATGGCAAGTGAGTCCTTGATGCGTCAGGGGGTCCATCTGTAGATGGAAGGTGAACAAAGGAGGGGCTTGGTTTTGCAGTTTCCTGGTATGAAATGTCTCTGAGAATAAACATTAATCTTTGGGAAGCATCAAAGAGGAAAAAAAAGATTCTGGAGGTGGTAAGCTCCCCTGCACAATGCAACCATACAGCTTGAAAATGTATACTTTCACTGAAACTTCCCAAAGTTTATAGATGTAATCATCTCAAACTTTTCTATTACACATCAGTTTTCTTCTGAAAATCAAGCAAAACATAAATAAAAAATGATGATAAACTTCTAATACACTTTTAAAACATTCTAAATGTTCGAAAGTCCTAAATACTCTGAAATGCTAAACATGAAAACAAATTTTAACCAGTGTTAGAAACACTGACTTGGCTGTGGGGGAGGGGACTATAAAAAAACAGAAACATATGAAATTACTTGGAACACCTGGAATAAGGTCAAAAACATTCACCCGGTGAGCCTTGTTGTGCTCCACGAAGCCTGTACAAAAATGCCAATGAAAACTAACCCATGGATCAGCTCCGTAACAGTATAGGCCTGATTACAGAGGTAAAGTAAATCCAAAAGGAAAATGAGTTTGGGCCAGGCGTTCAAAGGAGAGAACTATACATTGCTTTGAGGGGGGGAAAAAACTGTGGAGGGGTACAGTACAAGTGTAAAAACAAGTGGAAGGCACATTTTCCTGGCTAGAGTGGCGGCGTGTCCAAAACGTGTTGGAGGAAAAATACTGAAAATGGTTGATGCATATCCCTGAAGGCTAGGTAACAAGGACTGCAATTAAGCAAAAGTAATCCGTACTTTGTAAAAGCAGGATTTGAAAAGTAAAGGGCAGGTCGATAAATAAGTGGACTACATTACTTTAAAACACAGCATCACAGAAGTTTAGAGTTGATAGAAATTATGGAAATTATCTATTCCAAACCCTTAATTTTATAGACAAAGTAATTAAACCCCAGGAGGAAAAGGTATCAATTGCAGCAACGAAGAACACTTCCATGGAACGTCTTCCTGCCTTGTATCCTCTTCTCCCCATTGCGGGCATAACATGCTAAATCTGAGATGCTGTATGCTGTATGAGATCTAACCAGCTATCTCAAAACTCAACCATCACAAGGCAAAGATGGGATGACGCAATGAGCCCCAGATGCCTGAATCAACCTGGCTTCTTGCCAAGACCCAGTGTGGACAGGATGTGGCCACACTGCAGGACCGGCTCTTTCGCATGGAAATCTGCCACCTATTAAACTGATAGGCATAGCTTCTCCCAGCCAAGAAGACAAGGAATCAAATTCACTGCTAACTCACCCACAAAACTTTTACCCACAACACTTTCCATTTTTTTCCTTGGTATTATCACACAGGTCTGCTATGGGGCCACCAAACAAATTCCATCAATTCCTTTTAAACACACCTACACTTGTTCTCTGTCATTTACCTCCCAAGCTATCCTTGAGACAGAAACTGGTCCACCTACCTGTACCTCCACCGCCACCCACACTCCCCGAGGCTCTCTGGTTTTCTTCCCTAATTAGCCCCATTTTCTTCACACTTTAAACATTAGTGACTTCGAAAGACAGTCCTGTCCTAGAAATAACTGCATTTTAAACTTAGTACATACTAAGAAATGAAAAACACCAGGTTGCAGAGTAGTAAGTATGGCACGATCCCACTTTTTCAAAAACAAAGAAACAAGAACAACAACAACAACAACAACAAAACAAAAAGCCACTGCATATGAATTCATATGTTTAAAAATATTTAAAACAAGTATAAGAGAACACTCACCAAAGTATTAGCAATATAGATAATTTAGGAGGAGGGGAAGGGGAATCTATTAATTTGCATATGATTTCATCTATCTTGGATAATTGTCATAAACTGTGATACACAACTGTAATTTTTAAAGAGCAACTAAACTCTTATGACCTCCCCCCAAAAAAACCTTTAAAAGCACTAATGGAATTTCAAGTACCAGTCTGTGAGGGGAGGGCGCTTTTGCTTCCAGTTGCCCTAGGCAGAAAGGTCAGCGCCGGCTAGTTTTCCACCGAGGCTGCCCTGCGAGTCCTCACGGTGCCAACCCAGCTTCTTTGCCCATTGTTTAGTAGTTTGTACATCTCTTAATTCAGAATGCAATCTGAACAATTTAGTGAAAATGTAGTTAAATTGTTCATTTACTCCATAGCCTGGAAATTAGGTTTGGGCAACTGATTACACAGATTATTCATTTGTTTTGTTTAGAGTTAAGGATTTGAATTACTTACGTAACTTACGCCTCCCCTCAAAGAACACATGAAAAGGACTCACATGTCTTGGCCATCAGCTTTATTCTCTTAAGTGCTGTGGGCCATTGGATCTTTCTTTGCGAATGAAATTATCTTCTATCCATCCTGAGACTTTCAGCTCTATTCTTTTCCTCACTTTTCATTTCCAGTCACATTCAACCCTGAGTTCCACCCTAACGCCTTCTAGGTCCATCCACTCCCTCTATCCCTGCCGCGCCTGCACAGCTCCCATCCACCCTCTGTAAACAACACCATGACCTTCTCGACTGCACTGCGACTGAGATGTTTCACCCCCTGCAATGATAAGAAAGTGGGCTTCTTAGCCCTGACTGTGTGGCTCAGTGGGCTGGGTGTCGTCTTGCAAAGTAAAAAGTCACCAGTTCCCTTCCCTGAGGGAACATGCCCAGGGTGCAGGTCAGGTCCCCTGATGAGGGAGTAAGAGAGCGAACAGAGTCAATCAGTGTTTCTCTCCCTCTTTCCCCCTCCCTTCCCCTCTCTCTAAAAATAAATAAATAAAACATTTTTTAAAAAGTGGGCTTCCTCCAAAACCAGGTTTCATCACTTAGCTTTCATCACTAAAGAAAAATTAGTTCTTTAAAGATGAAGCCAAGTAATTAAATGGTTTTCATCAGGTCCCTAATGTGACAATCTCTAAATGTAAGTTAAATGTTTATTTTTTTAATGATTTCACTCTGGCCCTGAAAAAAAATAAAACACACATAAAGTTGGCCCCAGGAGAAGCTGTTCATAGCCCAAAAGTGCTCCTTCAGCAGGTGGTGTCTACCCTGGTATCAGGGTTGAGGAAATGAGCGAGAAAATGAGTCGAAGACTCTGAGTCCACAGTCTACAGTAATCTAACTGCAAGTTTCTCTGAAGTTGTCACATGGGTATGTTTTTTTAAATCATTCTTCTCTTAAGGAATCTTTTTAAAATTTACTACATTTAAAATTTCAGCTACCCATTAAGTTAAAAAAAAAACACCTTAAATTTAAATTCTACAGGTCTTTTTAATACATTCATATTTTTAGTTTTCCAATTATCTTTGAATCGTGACTCTTCTTGAAATACTATTTTTGCCTGGGGACAGGCAGTGTTGATTTACGCACATCCCAAACATAAAATCAGCCAGGACATAATTGGGCATGGGTGCCCCTCAGGTCACTGAAAAGCAAGTATTATTTGTGAAATCAAACCACGGTCAGCTGTCCCAGTGAACATGTTCCTTTGTCCAGATGCCCAAGAATAATGTAAAGGAGAACACGATGATGTCAGAAGCCATCCCTTTTTCAGATCCTTAGTACTTTTCTTTGAAGTATGTTCTTTTGGGAACAGAATTTACAGCAGCCGTGTAGGTGCGGATATTGGGCAAAGCCCTAAATATCAGGCTAGGCCAAAAAGCAATCTGGACTGAGAAAAGACATGACTAGGAAAATAATCACTGACTTCATCATCTTGATTTGGTACATCTTCAGGCAACACTACTCACTCGCATTACCGCCACAGCAGTACGTGGCCTGGGAACATTGCTGGGTGCTGACTCAAAAGCAAAGTGACCTGTCGAGACTGAGCCATGTTGTTACACTGAAAGTTACTAATGTCCAACTTGGACCTAATACAGTATTTTTCTGTTGACATTCCTATAAGCTGGTCCAATTATTTTTAAATGAATCATATTTGTTGAAAGAGCCTAAAAATAAGCCAAAGATTTATTTTATCCGTGGCTTGATAGATACAACATCATTTGCTGTATATAACTGAAAATGAACAAAACTTCCTTTTGAAAAATTAGAGCACTCACAAAGCATGGTTTTCAAAAATGACTTCTATATGCTATCACCATTAGAGTGCCTTAGTTTGCAATTATTTTGTGTTTACTTTTTAAACAGGAAATATTATTGAGACCGATTTAGTTCATTTAAATAATACTCCCAACTAAAGTGTATATTATGGTTAAAGAATAAAAATAACAGGTCTCACTATCAAATAATCAAGTATAATAATTATTTTATTACCCTAAATTACATTGTATATAAATGTATAAACCAGTCATTAGGAACCTAAAATTGAAGAACATTTATGCTAAATGAAACTCAAAATACATATGTAAACAAGTATCATTTGGTAAAAATCCTCCTAATAAATTCGTATTAACCTCCTGCTATATAAGAACAAATATGCTTCAAAATTTTTACAGAAAAAATTATAATTGATATTTGCATTATTCTGTATTAAGAAACCAGTGTTATACTATTCCTACAGAGCACCGTTTCTCATTTTTCCTATTATTACTGAAGAAAGAAATACAGGTAGTTTTTTAATACTAGTCACTTTCTATACTTCCTACTCTTCTCAGCCTTTCTCTGACACTAACCAATATTGACCAGTGAATGCTTGATAAAGGTATCTTCTTCCAGTATAAATTTATCCCTGCATAAAATATTTATTGCACACTCACTATGCTAGGCTTTGTGTTAAAGACTTTGGATGCCAAGTAAATTCAGACAGATTCCTTGCCCAAGAGTTCATGGTCTAGAAAAGGCAAAAGACAATTGCATTAAGGTTTACTATGGTCAGTACAATCAAAGAGAAAAAAAGGAAAAAATAAAAAACACTAGAAGGGAGGTTCGAATTAAGTAGGAAGGTCAGGTTACAGTTATACTCCATTTCATAAAATTAAGTCTACCTCCTCGGCTTGCACTTCCTTGTCTTGGTAAAACAATGATGGTAGGGTTAGACAACATCAAAACATCTCTGAGAATTACAATTGTCATCCTGTTTCCTGATTTCACAAGGTTCAGCATCACTGAATTTAAACATATCAGCCTAAAACCTAATCTAAATCAGACAATACCACCAAGTCCAGCTGTTGTTACAAATAGACACATACATGGTAAGAGAACCATGAACTAGAAATTTACAGCCTGATACATAAAAATCATATTTCTAGGTAGAATTGTTACCACATATTTCTTTTTTGGCATGTAGGCATCAGAATAAAAATAAGATATACTTGAAAGTATAAATGCTTACAATATTATGTACTAAATTAAAAAGCAAGTTGATTAATTATGTCATAAATGCTCTAAGCTGTAAGAGCACAAAACAAGTTGCCCCACCAAAAAACTGAGTCTGTTGTAAGAAAAACATTTTTGATATTATATGCAAAATTAGAATTAACATTTAAAATGCCAATATGCACCTAAAAATAAAAACTTGCCACATAAAAAAGCAGTGTGTACATTTCAATTTATAACCAGTTACTTGCTACCCACAGTGCCTCAGGAATGGGATAAAACAGACTGAGTTCCTTCAACAGTATGTATATTCTTATGAGTGTTGATACGAAATCAAAGCTTATATATTATTTTTTTCCAGTACATTACCAGTTTGCAGCAGAAGCCAAATAAATACCATAAGACTAAAGAAGACAAGTGTCAATTTGAGATATTCTAGTCTTATTAACACAGTCATTTCAAACAGAAGAGCCTCATTTGAAGTGCAGGTCTACCCACACATTTGATCTATACCATTCTTCAGACCATTTGTAGGGGAGTTAAACCTTCCCTGGTCAGGGTGACCTTCCACGACTTGGGCACGGCCCAGCCTGCCTCACTCAGGTGAAATAAAGGCAGCTGGATCACCCGGCACAGTTGTTTTTCTCCCGCTGCCGGATAACAAGAATAAGTAAAGCCAAGGAGAATGAAGATTGCCCAGCCTTTGTCAAATGGATTGGCGGGGAGTTCTAACAGTTCCCTCTCTCATCGAGGAGCGGTTACATTCAGCGGAAGGTTGAGGTACCCCACATTTTACATCCTGAAACTGTGAGTCCTCGGTACCAATCTACTCATCACCTTTGTAGACTATGGGATTGTCACTGAAACCTGGGTTTGCAATAACAGCAGTTTTGTAAAGTTTGATTAATACATTCCAACCCAGTTGAATGTCGCCTTAGAGTGCTGAGACTTGAAGGCTCTTATGAATCTCCCTCCCCCACAGTCATTGCCTCCCAAATTCCAGTTTATACATTCATTTCCTGGGCAATTTTTTTCCAGTGGGGAAAACAATGGACTCTTTCAATCTTCTCTTATCAACAAAGGGTTCTAAGATGAAGAGAGACAATCCTTTCCATAGCATCCTTTCCGACTTCTTTATCAATGATGAAGGGGCGTTGGGGGTAGAGGCATGGGGTCGAGGAGGGAAGAGGTGACAGGCAACTCACCTCTTTCAGCTGCTCCAGCTCCTGTTTAAGGCTGTCGTACTCAGCCTCCAGCTCGTCATACTGCTGCTTTAGGGTCAGCTTCTCTTCCAGGACCACCAACCCGTACTCAGCAGCCTGAATCTTCTCGTGGGTCGTCTCTGTGAGCTCCTTGGTCAGCCTCTCTATCTCAGCCTTATAATGGTCCACAGTCTGCAATACTTCTTCTGCGGCCATAGCCCCGGTAGATGAAGGCAGTGGTGGGGGGTGGGGGTGGGGGTCACAGGATAGGGAGACGGGTGCAAAGCAGGCGGGGTATGGGAGAAGGAAATGGGGAGGGAGGAAAAAAATGGCAAAGCAAAGTGTGGCTGGGTAAACGAGCAGCAATGCCCTGCCTGCTCCTCTGGCAGCAGCAGCTACACCACCCGAGAAACTGACGTGAAATGCAACATGGGGAATGCTGGGGGAGAGGATCAGGGGCGAGGCGGCGGCTGCAGCATGTGTCCTCTGGGCTGGCCCCTGCGTGCAGTCAGCGGCCGTGCGGCATGGCCCTGGCTGCGGCTGCCAGGGCGGCGAGGGGCTCGGTATTCTGCTTATTCAGAGGCGTCTGGCCGCCATGTCTCCCGGCAGCGTCACTGCAGTCTCCGTGGACCCCCGCGCGCTCGGGCTCTCCTCTCGTTCGCTTGCTCTTCTCGCTCCACCTGCTCCGTCTGGCTGTGCTGCAGCCGGTGCGGAATGATGCAGTCCGGGGCCCGCTGCCCCCCTGCGCACCAGGCCGGAGCTCCGAGCAGGGGGCGGGGAGGCGGATGGAGTCAGCGCAGGGGGAGGAGGGAGGGATCCGACGGAAACATCCCGAGGCGCGTCCCACCCGGCGCGCAGGGCCACCACCAGCGGCACCGCAGGGCGCACAGGACAGAGGCCAACAAGCTGAACGAGCAGGACTCGCACAGGGAAGGAGACTCCACCCTGCCCCGCCTGCCCAGCTTGCCACTGGCGGGAGTTCCTCCCGGGGCGTTTTGCCCGGGTGGACGTCAAAGCCCCCCACAATGGCGTGGGCGTCCCTGCTCTCTTGCTGCCTGGGGAGCCCTAACTCTGCAAACAGCCTGGACTCAGCGCCTTTCCTCAGAGAAAAGCAAACACTTAACAGCTCTGGTCTTGAGCATCCTTCTAGTCTGAGCTGTCAGCCTTCTTCCCTGGCCTCCAATACCCAAACGCTCAGCTTCCAAAGCCTGCCAGATGCGCCCCAAGGCGCCAGCTTCCGCCCCCTCTCTTCCTCCCTCTCCCTCCCCCGTACCTTGACCTGGCTCACCTCATACTCAACAAGCTTTTTCCCACCTGAGGAAAGTCTGTGCCAGCGATTGCTTGCCCTCGTCCGAGCTTTCCAGGTCGAGCTTATTACAAGATCAATACTCAGGGGGCTGGGAAACCTCTATGATGCATGCACCCAGGAAGCCTCTAGGTGCCATTATTTCTTGCCCCAGTAGGTCTACTCTATGGATTCTTCAATAAAGGGAAACTGCATCAAGTTTCCTAAATACAGTATCAACAATACCCTACAATAAATTTTTTTTTCAAATCATAAGAGCTGATAGTTCTTGAGACCATGTGCCAAGCATTCTGCGTATGGTACATGAATTCCCTCCCACCCTAACAACAACTCTTTGAGGTAGAAACCCCTATCCCCAAATTACAGGTGGTGAAAGACAAAGTTGAGTGATTTCCCAAAATCAGGCAACTCTTACGTGGTAAAGCCAAAACTGAAGCATAACCCTGAACTGGATCATTATGTTGGCTTCACCTTCACTCATTACTATACAAACCCAGCAACTAAATATTGCATGCCCTTAAAACAGCCACTTTAATCAATATGAAGAGTGATGATGAAGAGTCACAAGAGGAGGTGAAGGCAAAGTTGGGAAGTGAAAGAATAAAGAATAGAGAAGAGATGAGGATAGAGAAGAAGCAAGAGGAAAGGAAGAGCCAAGAATGGGAAAAGGGTGATTTCTGTGTAACTAGGAAGTGGTGGGATTGATAAACCAAGGGTCTAACCAGTTCCTTCCCTCTCTCCTGGGTGGCACTTACTCCACAACTATTTCTCAGTGGTCAGGAGTTGTTCAACACACACGCACACACACACACATAGACACGAGCTTTCTGGCTTAAAAAGCAGGACTCAACTCTCCCATCATTGTGTTCATGGTAAAGAAAAAAAGACAGTTGCTGATGGTGTGGGAAGAAAAGCAAATGGCAATGCCCTCACAAAGCCTTGGCTAATAAATAGTCTCTCTGGATGTGATTTTCACTGCCTCTGAAACAGGTAAAAAAGCTTCCTTCCAGATGCTGACAATTACAACATAATATTGTCTCATCAGTGAAAGAAAGAAAAGAAAACACTTGAAACTTGCAACCACCATGAATCCTACCTGGCAAAGAAGCAGAGATAATGATGCTTACACCACGTCACCTATGCTGTCTTGACCTCACACGGCAATTGAGAAGCCCCTCCAGTGGGCTCCTGTTGAGACCACCTTCTGTCACAGCGATGAATGATCATGAATGGCTGAAGAAGAGAGAGATGAAACCTGTAATCGCAGTTAGCTAAACTGCCTCTTTCCCAGTATGTTCCTGGCCCATCCCTTACTCCACAAAGAATTATAACACTTGGAGTACTTTGCCTGTGTCTCCCTTCCCTTTGCCTAGAACAAAGTAATGGAGTTTGCCTCCGTGACTTTCCTTTCTCTAAGTTCCATTGCTGCACATTCCCTATGCTCCATCCTGTACCATTTTTCTGAATGATACACCTTTGTTAGTACACTCAGCCTGACTTCATTCAGACATGTGCACTATTCTAACACTTTAAGATTTTGCTTATTACAACTTTGATTTTTTCTGTGTAGGTATTTAACTTGAAGAAAGAAAACTTATTTCCTTCTACTGTACACCATACTTATACTGCACAGCTACAGCTCTCTTGTTCTCATGTATATGTCATATATTCATGTTTATAAGATAAAGATAGAAATACAGGTATAAGTATAGGCATAGATGAATAGGTAAATTTAGATATATAGATATGCCAATGACAAGTATGTAGAAAATCAGTTCTTAAACCATCCCTGGAAGTAGGGTTCTTTCCTATTTATCCTAGCAGCCTCGAATTACCTATGGACATTACTTACATGCAAATATGTAGGAAAAATTGTATTTTGTGACAGTATTTCAAACTAACTTCTCGCCAACTTTGTCAGCATAAATATTGTATTGTCTTACTCTTGCTCATTCAGTCAAGTATTAAACAGGTGGTTATTATTAAGTATCCGTTACATCCTAGGTACAATAGTAGGCATTGTGAAATCAATGACAAATGAGACGTCAGTGGTCAATGGTCACTCTCTTCATGGCGCTTCTGTTCTGGGAGGGACAATATACAAAAAGGAAACCAACAAGACATTCAAAAAACAAACAGACAACAACAAAAAAGATGAATTAAGACAATAATGCCAAATTGTAACATCGATAGGCAGAACACAACATAGTGGTAAAGAGAAAAAGCTAGTCAGCTTGGGGCAAGTCCACTTACTAGCTGCGTGTGTCTAGGTTGCCTTATTCTTAAAGAGGGACAACAGTATGATGGGACAACTGATGAGTCTGTTGTGAATAGAATAATATGTGACCCCTAGTAAGCAGCATTTTTTTTTTAAGTTCCTGAGGAAAACTATGGTAAGATTGAGGTAGAAAAAGGAAACAACAGGAGGATCAATAGTGATCTCTCCGAAGTCTTGAACTTTATCCTAATATGTAAGGAACATGAGGGAACTGGACATGTAAAATGGGGGTGTGGGGGCAGAGAGCTTGCCAGGAAGAGGGAACCACTTGTATATAAGCCTAGAGCAGAAAGAGCTTGGTGAGTGCAAAGAATAAAAACCAGAGTTTGAGGCTTACTAAGCAGGTTAGAATATGGAGTTTGGGTGTTATATGCCTGAAACCAATTTAATATTATATGTCGATTACACCTAAATTTTAAAAAGAAAAGGATATGGCCTTTCAAAGTACAAACATTTACAAAGTAAAAAACTTTCTAAGGCAAATGAGTTTCGGCCACACAAAAATGAAAAGGGACAAGATACTTCTGTTTAGCTTTTCAGAATGCATTAGAAAAATCTTTAGACACCAAAATGACAACTAACCTATAGAACAACCATCATTCAGAACTGCCTGAAATCTAGCTGAATGGAAGTCCTACAGCTGAGGATATAAAGACGCCACATGGAGACTGAGCCGGCAGGTGGGCGCCATGTCTAAGCCTACATCAACCTGGCTCATGCTGTGTGCCCGGCCCCGGATTCCCTGAGGCTGCACCACCACCACGCTGGCTGGCCCGCCCAACCTGTTTCTAGTGGCTTTTCCATACAAATGGCCTGTCTTGGCTCATACCTCACACTTTCCTAAAATCTCTCAAACAAATAACCTCTGGCCTGGGCATGCCACATACTTCTCATGAAGTGGCCCCAGGTCTGGTGCTAGCAGCGGCCAGACTCGGTTCACAGCTCGGCCTTTCCCGGGTTCCTCCCAGTCCCGGACAAGTAGCAACCATCTGAAGATCGCTTGGTAGGTTATGCAGAAGGCCCCAGGCAGAACACAGGTGGTGACTAACCTTGGCCTGCACCTCTGGGGCAGCCCCAGAGCTATCACGCCCAGTGGAGAGCTTCAGACCATGTCAAAGTACCATCCAACCACATCTACAAGCAACACACTCCAGGGGGAGACTTGGGGCACCAGAGCCCTCCTGAAGTAAGTCCTGCCTGTGGAGTGGCCCCTGCACAGCTGAGCCTCAATGGTCACAGCCAGTCCTGCAGCTGATCAGCCTGGGGTAAATCCCTCCCACTGAATGACCAACAGCAATCAAGACTCAGCTACAACAGGAGGGTGTACACAGCCCACACAGGAGGTAGAGGGGATGCACCTGGAGTGCCCAACTTGGGTGAACAGGGTGACTGTGCCACTGGACCCTACAGGACACCTACTACATTAGGCCACTCTACCAAGCCTGGGAGACCTAGTAGCTCTACCTAATGAATGGAAACACAGGGAAGCTACCAAAATGAAGAGATGAAGAAATATGTTCCAAATGAAACAGAACAAAACTCCAGAAAAAGAACTAAGCAAAATGGAGACAAGCTACCTACTAGATGCAGAGTTCAGAACACTGGTTAATACGGATGCGTGATGAACTTAGGGAGAAGAAACAAGTGTAGACCCTGGGACTCTGATCATGGACATGTTGCTATTAAAGTGCAAGTAACTGAGAGGGTATGAAGGTTCAGCTCCCCAGTCTCTCCCTGTGCACAGAAATCTCCTAGCCCTGGACCCCATCTCTCCGTGGGCAACTCCAGGGGTTAGCTTCTAGGTTTCCGAAGGCCCCTGTGGAAATCTGGCTGTTGCTACCCTTCTCCCCAACGTGTTTCCCCCACCTGGTGTTTCCCCAACCGGGTCTTTATGCCACGCCCCCCCCCCACATGTATTCCCACACGCTAAAAAAAAATCAAATCAAAAGAAAACCTATTTCTTCTTCTTTTCCCTCGATTTGGTGGCCAGGCAAATCTTGGACACAAGCAATTAGCAAATGAAAGCTGGTGCGTCTTTCTGAGATATTCCAATCCACCCAGAAAGTGCCTTCCATTCTTCTATTGTGGTAAATAAGAAAAAAAATAAGAATCTGTATTAAGAAAAACAGAAGATTCATGTCTTGCTACATACATCTTAAATATAGGTTATATCATATAGTTTTGTATCCTGCTCTATTAATTTAATATTTTAGCCTGAAGCATTTTTGTTATCAAAATACTTCCTAAGCATCATCTTTAATGGCTATGTAATTGACAATTTCATATTATAATTTTTTAAATCATTCCTGTCTCCAATCCCGTGGTCCTTAAGGCACATGAAACTGACAAGTAGAAAAACTGAATCCTAAGTACTTGTTAAAAAGCACAATCTCAATCTCATGCCCTACAACATTGACCAAAGGGAGGCTTATTTGAAGGATATCAGCCCACTCACTCTTGGGTACTCAGTCATCTCCAGATGGGCACAGAATGGGGCCCTATGAGAATAGCTGGGAGACTCACCTGCAGAAGTGGTCATCTTGCCTACACAGGGATGCTGATGATGTCATTAGCCATGACCTCATATAGCATCTCTTTTTATGAGAGCCTTCTGCGTTCTGTGAAATAAGTCTGTGTCTGGTCTTACATCCAAGAATAGTTGGTCTTCTCCAGAATAATTGGTCTGCTTTTATCTCATGAGTACTGTAAACTGTATGGCTGATTAGATGTCCCTTTATCTACAGGCTGCTAGAAAAGAAAGCTCCGAGACAAATGTTTGGCCCTCTTATAGCAAGGGAATATGTCGAATGCCATGTATTTTAGCCTCGTTCCTAGCTCTGTTTTATGTCCCCACTATTATTTTTTTCTTTCTTGAAATTGTCTTGTGCTTTATATAGCTCCGCCTGCTGCCCGAACTCTTTTCCAGAACTAGGCGGTGGAGCATAGTGGTTTGGGGCCTGGCTCTGGAGTCGGAGCCACTCCTGTCTGCATGCCCTTGGGCAAGTAAGTTACTTAGCTTCTCTGTATCAGAGTTTCCCCCTTTGTAAGAAGGGAGTAATAGTATCGCCTCAGAGTTCTGATGAGAATAAAATGACAAAATACATGCAAAGATCTCAAATTTGTGCTTAGCTCATAGTCAAGTATTTAAAAGAAATTTTAAAATAATTAAAAAGAGCCATGGTTGGTGTGGCTCAGTGGATTGAGCGCCGGCCTGTGAACCAAAGGGTCACCGGTTAAATTCCCAGACAGGGCACATGCCTGGGTTGTAGGCCAGGTCCCCAGTTGGGGCGTGTAAGAGGCAACTAATGGATGTGCCTCTCACACACATCAATGTTTCTCCCCCTCTTTTTCTCCCTCCATCCCCCTCTCTCTAAAAATAAATAAATAAAATCTTTTCTAAAATAAAATAAAATAATTAAAAAGGAAAAGTTGTAATCATCCCCCTGTTGTTGGATTTTACCTTGCATAGAACAAACTCCAAGTAGTTCTGGGTCAAAGAGCATGCATGTTTTGAAGACCGTATGCTACTTTTCACACCAATTGAAGTGGAAGGTGCTTCAGTCTTACCATGAATTTACCAGTGCTGAGAACTCTTACTTTTTTAAATCCTTGCTGAGTCAACAGGCAAAAAAGATGTGTCATCTTATTGTCATTTCAATTCACATTTTGTTGATAACTAATGAGACTGAACCTCCTGACCAAAACTATTACTGTTAGTTACTTATCATTGATTTTTCTTCTCTTCTTCCATCTTGTGCAATTTTTCTATCGAGGTCTTTGTGTTTTTTTCCTTTTATCTATTTAAATAAGATTTTAAAAATAAAACAATAAAAATAAAATAAAAGAGACTCTGTTTTCTCCCTCTGCTGAGGGAGAAGAAGACAGGGTAGGAGATGGAAATAGCAGTCATAGGCAATGGAAAAGGGGCGACCAGGAACAGATAAATGGAGGCTCAGGTCAGGGCGGGGGTCCTGCAGAGGGGGCTGCCATCTTATTAACCATGGTGGGTGAGTAACTCTAAATGCTAAACACACAGCACACTGCTCCCTAATCTCACTTTCTCCTCTTATCCTTTTAAAACATGAACAATTCCAGAAAAAGAGTTAAACATTAAGTTTTGCTCTTTAAGTTGAAATAAAATTCCTTGAACTATAAAACACTTTTAAGAACATAATCAAATACTTCTCTTCTCTAGACTGTAGAAGAGTATTTTTGTAACCATAGAAACCCAGCTGATGCCATGGCTACCTAACCAACTTGCACGAATAATTTTTAGTACAGCAAGTCAAACATATCACTCTGTCTCTAAAATCATTTCATTTTAGAAATGTTTTCTCTCGTTGCCAGTGGAAAGAAATTGGACAATTTGGCATTGTGCACAATCAGCTAAACTTCTTACATTATTAGACATTTTAGTTTTTTCTGTCCTTTTTGAAAATTTCTAATAAATAGAATGCATATGTCATAATAGTTCTTTAATTTGTCCTCCACTTTCGCCTAATAAAGTCCCTAGATAATCCAGCCTATTTTCATGGGGATGCTGAGAGATCAAAAGATGCTATACCTGACTCATGGGTGGCCACACACTAAACAGAGCTACACAAACCTCCCAGAGAATTTATTTCTCGTGGAACTACAGTCTTTGGGTGAGTCAGAAAAACCCACTTATAAGCTCTTGATGTTCAATTTGGTAAACAGATATGAAGGTTGATTCCAACTTAACTTGTGCTTTTCTTTAACTTTTTAAAAAAGATAACATGTCTTGAATACCACTCTGTGACAAGCCCTGTTCTAAGCATCTTACTTATATTAACTAATTTACCCCTTGTAAGAACTCCAGGGAGGGTTTCTGGTCAAGACAGTGATGTAGACAGACATGGCTCACCTCTTCACACAACCACATCGAAATTACAAATAAAATACGGAACAACCATCACTCAGGAATGGCAGAAATCAAGTTGAATGGAAGTCTGACAACTACAGAATTGATGAAACCACATCCATCCAGACTGGTGGTAGGAGGGGTGCGGGCGTGGAATGGGCTGCCCCACACCCACATGGATAAAAATACGGGAGGGATGTCTCAGGAGCGAGGAGTCGCAGACCCACACCAGGCCCCCAGCCCAGGATTCCAGTGCCAGGAACATAAGTCCCCACAACTTCTGGCTGCAAAACCCAGCAGGTATTGAGTTGATGGAGGAGGCTGCTGGAGCCCCAGGCAGTTCCCCTTGAGGAACCCATACATGACTCACCTACTCAGACTCACTCCCTCTGAGCTCCAGCACCGGGGTGACAGCTTGAAGGGTACCAGTGGTATACAGGGAGACTGCAGTGTCTGGTATCAGGGTGAGCAGAGGCCATTGTCCCATTGCTGAGCCCTCCCCCCACAGAGCTATTAGACTGGTGCCATATCTGAGACTCCATCAACCTGGCTCACACTGTGTGACCCACGTTGGAGCTCCACAGAGGCTCTGCCCCACCCAATTTACAGGCCCACACAAGCTGCTTTTCCATAAGAATGGCAGGTCTTGGCTCCTAAATCCTATCAAACAAGCAACAGCTGGCTTCGGTGAGCCCTAGTAGCAGCCAGATTAGAGCCACAGCTTGGCTTCACCTGGGAACCTCCAAGCCCAGCACAAGTAGCAGCCATCTCAGATTGTTTTATAGCCCAGGCAGGGTGGCCCTGGGGAAAACACAGGTGGGGCCTGACCTTGGCCTGCACCATCTGGGAAACCTCAGGGCCAGGGCACCCAGTGAACAGCTATAGACCACGTTGGGACACCCACCCTGCCCCTGCACAGCTCATCCACTGTGGAGGGTGGAGGGCGGTGGTCAGTAGTCACAGCCAGTCCTTGCGGCTGACTGGCCTGGGTAAATCCCTCCCATAGATCTGCCTACAGCAATCAGGGCATAACTACAAGAGGAAAGTGTACCCAGCCCACACAAAGGGCGCACCTGGAACACCCAACTTGGATGTTAAAGGAGGCTGTGTCACTGGACCCTAGAGGACAACTACAACATTGGGCCACACAACCAAGACGTGGAGTCAAAGCAGTTCTACCTAATACATAGAAACAAAAAACAGGAAGGTTGCCAAAACGAGGAGACAAGGAAACATGGCCCAAATGAAAGAACAGATCAAAACTGTAGGAAAAGAACTAAACAAAAGGGAGCGAAGCAATCTATCAGATGCAGAGTTCAAAATACTGGTTATAAGGATGCTCAAAGAACTTAATGAGGGTCTCAGCAGCATAAAAATGACCCAGTCAGAAACAAAGGATAGCTAATTGAAATAAAGAACAATTTACAGGAAAATAACAGGAGACTGGATGAAGCTGAGAATCAAATAAATGATTTAGAACATAAGGAAGCAAAAAAAACAACCAATCATAACAAGGGAAAAGAATCCAAAAAAATGAGGATAGTATAAACAGCCTCTGGGACAACTTTAAGAGGTCCAACGTTTGCCTCACAGGGGTGCCAGAAGGAGAAGAGAAAGAGCAAGAAATCTGAAATCTATCTGAAAAAATAGTGAAAGAAAACTTCCTTATTTGGTGAAGAAAAGAGACACACAAGTCCAGGAAGCACAGAGTGTCCCAATTATGATTAATGCAAAGAGGCCACTCCAAGACACATCATTATTAAAGGCCAAAGGTTAAAGCTAGAGACTCTTAAAAGCAAGAAAAAATAAGTTAATTACTGGAAGGTTGCCAGATGGGAGGGGGAGAATGGGTGAAGAGGTAAGGAGATTAAAAAGTATAAATAGGTAGTTACAGAAGTACTGCATGACAAATGGAGTCACCAAAGAACTTATACATATGACCCATGAACCTGAACAATGGTGCTGGGATTGCCTGAGGGAGTAGGGGGTGCTGAGTGGAAGGGGGAAAAGGGGGGAAAGGGGAATAATTGGGACAACTGTAATAGCATAATCAATAAAATATAATTTTTTAAAAAACCATAGGAAATTGACAATAATCAAAATATTGTGATAATAATCATATTCCTGTTTTAGAGATGAGAAAATGAAGGCACGGAGAAGCTATGCACGCTGCCCAAACCTCATAACTGGCAAATGATTCATCGACTGTTCATATAAGCTTCTCTCCTAAGCCATGTACTGCTTTCTCACTTTCTACCACTTTGTCCTCCATCCTCAATGTATATCTAAGAATTACAAGTCTTCTTTTTTACCAAAATGCCATAGCGGACAAAACAGAAGACTAGTAGTCACAAGACTTGGATACATGTCCTGTGTGACTTTGGTAAAATCACTTAAACCTATTGGGCTTCAGTTACATCACCTCCCAGATGGGACTAATAATAACACTTAAATCACCTCCCAGGAAAGTCATAAAACCAAATGAGATGATGAAGATGAAAGGTCTTTGTAAGGTGAAAAGTCTTGAGCAGCTCCAATGACTTTTTACATCTGTGGTCTTGAGAATTGTCAGAAGAGGCAATATTGGAGCTAAGTTTTGAAGGGTGTGTATGTGTCCTGATATAATCACAGATAGCATTCACTGAGCAATTGCTATGTTCTAGACTCTATGCTGAGTTTTACATGAATTATCTCATTTAATCCTTACAATAACTTTATGAGGCCACTCAGGTTGGTCCTACCCACTCTGCTCATATAAAAACCTGTCAGCACGATTCAAGAATGGATTAGTCATGCTGGTATCCGGCAGTCACAGCCCAAAGAGCAAAGTGCTGGTGGCTGCAACAGCAGACTGCACAGGCTTTGAAGGTGGCAACCCATGTCCCCAAGTCACTCCCTGAGGTCAATAAATACCTAATGGGAACAATTTGCTTCGTTCAGCAGACATGTCCTGCTCTGGTGCAGCCTGGACACAACTGGCAGGTCAGTTAGTCGTGCTTTTCCCGCTGCACTGGGAGACGTGCCTTAGCTAAGTTTGAAGATTATTCTGGTTCACACTTTGCCTGCCTTAGTTAGACCAAGAGACCCCAATGAAAAGACTAGAAACTGGGATAGTCCAAAAAACAGACCTCTAACTTATAGAACAACAAATTAGGGGATGCATTTTAAGGCTTAAGCAATGTTAAATGTGTCAAGTAAAATATCATTGGTAATTGTTCATGTTTCCAAACATCGCTCCTGAAGCAGTAAGAGAAGCAGTATGTGAACACTGAAATAGACTATTGAAGCAATTGCTACACAAAAGAAGAGGTGGCAAGGGCATGAGGGACGGGCTTTCCAGGCCATCGAAGCCGACGATGAGGCGGAAGATGCAGGGCCTGAGAAAGGACAACCGGCTGAAGGATCGGACAGAAATAGGGGGATGGGGGACACAGCTCATATCAAAAAATACCAAATTAACTTTTAAAAATTATCTCTTCACTTCAGGACCAGAAATGTTATCGTTCACCCACAAGACAAAATGGTAAGATTTATCTCTAGAAATCAAGTAGAAAAAAACATTAAAAACATACAGGCATGCTTTAGATAAATGTAAAAAGAAATTATATTTCAGTGAATTTCTTTCTTCAAAAAAGGAACCAAATTTATGATGTTATTTTATACACTGTTGGCTCATTAGATTATGATATAAACATAGCTCGGCTGTTGTCTATTTTAGCAAAATAGACTTCAGGTTCATAGAATGAACTGAGTCATCACTGTGGCTTCTATCCAGACCTAAAACAAAGTTCAGATGTAACAATAACCCTGAGGGCATTTTCAGTGTGAGAACTTTAATACATACCTGTATTTTGTATAGAAAAACAAGTAACATTTAAAACCAAAGCAAATTGCTTAGTGTTTGTAGTATATGTTTAAGAGCATAGGATCAAAGAATTTAAGAGCATTTTGATCAAAAAGTATGCAGAAATTGGCCAGAATCTTGGTGTTGCTTTAGGGATCTTCACAGGAAAAGAAACAGAATAGGATAATAAGATTCGTTTTAAGTGTAAATCCAGGCCTATCTTGTTTATAAAAGAGAATGAGAAAGAATGCAACATGGAAATGGAAACACAGTTGATAAACTTCAGTGAAGCTATGAAAAGCCACAATATTACCTGTGCAAAGCAGGCTTCCTCAGACCCCAGGGCGAAGGGGCCCCAATATAGTCTAGAGAGGAAGTCTACTTAAGTCCGGGAAGGTAGCTTCAATGGTCACCCCATCAGGGAGGATCCTAAGAAAATAACTACTCCAGACAAGAAGCTCTTTGTCCCCAAACCATCCCTATGAACTTAGGCAAGCAACCACAATCAGAGAGCATTGTTCCTTAGGGAACTGGAAAGGAAGTTAGTATTTGTAGAGAAGATAGTATACCTCAGGCGCTGCACACGTTCAGTGTTTTTAGACCAGGCACTGCACTGTCCGAAGTATTATCCCTGTGTTATCAATGACATAAACTAACCCTCACTAAATAAAGATGCACAAGCAGCGGAGCCATAACCTAAGCCCAGGTTTGCCTTCTGTCAAGCTCTCCACTCTTTCTGGGCCTCTTCTACTTCAGGGTTAGGTACAAACCAAGACCCTCGCTTTGAGTTACATGCCACCGCTGAGAACAGCCAGGAGCTCACCAAGATGGGCGTAGAAAAGAGTAGTGTCGGAAAAGAGAAGCAAGGAAGAGAGAAGCATCAGAATTTAGAACTCAGAAATCTAGGCGTGGGCTGACAACCTTTTGTTGTAAAAAGCAGCGACTATTTTAGGTTTGGCAGGCTGCATGATCTCTGTCACAACTGCTCGGTTTGTCCATGACCGTGAGAAGACAGCCATAAAAAATACGTAAGCAGAGCAGTTGTGTTCCAATAAAACTTTATATCTGTGGACACTGACATCTGAATTTATTACGTGTCATAAAGTAGACGTCTGTTTTCAACTATTCAAAACTACGAAGACCGCTGTTGGCTCGTGGGTTGTACAGAAACAGGCACTGGACCAGATCTGGCCAACAATCCACAATTTGCCAACCCCTGCTCTGGGTCAAGCCGCCAGTCCGCAACTAGTAACTGTTCAAATATTCTCCCTATCCAAATTTCTCTGAGTTTCTTCTTGACGATCTATGTTCTTCTTTTACCCCACTTCTTTTTCTTCGTCTTTTACTGTTAAATACTATATATTTCACCATTTAAGTAAAATATCCTATGCTGACATACAAGCTTATAGAAATAAAAACAATTAGGGAAGTGGCTATTTTCACAGCATGTAGGGGTTGAAGTTAACTCATTCAGCCACTGACAATGTATGATGGCTCAGGCAGTATCTGGTTTTGTGGGATACGATTCTGTCCCAGGCTCACCAATAATAGCATAAACTTCTATTAAAAGCACCATTTGAGCATTTTATCTATCAAAAGTTCTGAAAGTAGTGAGACCTTCTGTACAAACAGAACTCGTTAATAAAATAAACCACATTGATGAGCAAACAGCAAAACACAGCTCCCTTCGCAACAAATGGCTAAAAGGGTTACCTAGTAACTACACCTAATAACCCAGGGGGATTAACGTTTGAATAACATGATTTTACTCCAACAAACACAAAATTTGATATCTCTGATGAAATGCGATAAAATTGTTATTACTGATATTCCCTTGTCCTTTAAAAGTTTTTTCTTAATTTGCTGCATTCTGCTAAGTATTTTTACTTATATGACACTAGTTTTTTATAAGCATGAAATTTCTCCTTTGTGAGATGTTAGTAAAAAGAAATATAATTCATTTTTAAAGTAACTTCATAGCAAATTTTATGAAAGGTATGAAATCCTGCCAAGAGACAGGCTTTATCTTTTGAGCTATTCACTAATGAAAATTTAATTTGATAACCCTCAATATAGCTACTATGATAAATACATCAAGAAAATGAGCTAAAAGCTGATATGTTTGAGGATTTAAGACAGTAGACATATTATCAGACAGCAAAGGAGGAAGAGACAGTTCATCTGTATCCTTGTCGCTATTCTCTCTGAGAAGTGCTGTCAAAGGAAAAAACAGGCTCTGAAAATGAATGAACAGGGGAGGTGCTGAATGCAGAAAAGAGTTTCGCTCTATGGCATCTGGTTTCTGGCAGCATCAGGAAATGTTCAAGCTGCCACTTGGTGACGCCTCCATGGTGGATTGACATTTTCTGCTATCAGTACCCTGGGGGTCGGGGTGAAAAGCCCCCTGGTATCCTTCAGGAAAAGTAATACCCTCGTCACTTGTCAATGCCCTTGACAGACTATAGGACAACCTGTCAGCTAGATGGTGGTACTAAATTAATGAACATTGACTTTGAAGAGGGGAGGGGGACTAAGAGTTTAGCACAAAATAATCAATAAAGAAATCTACAAGTTTTTTTTTTAAGTTGTTAAAATGTGCCCATTGCTAAGTTGCAGGGTGTGGGAGCAGTTAGAAGGTATTTCTCCACACTTTCAATTCAACAAAACTTCTCATAACTATAATAGTTAGAAGGCCTTTGAGTCAACATCTCATATAAGATCACAGCAACATAGAAGGGATGTCCCAGAGGTTGGCTTTCAATACATGGAGCTAGTGAAAAGAAATTTCAGGAATAACGGAATAACTCCATAATCTATGGCAAGAAGCCACTATCTCCTTCTCCTCAGTGCATGGGAGGCATCATTCACCCATCATGGCCCTCATGACTATTATTCCATCTCAATCGCTCTATCACTACCAGTTTTTCCGGAAGATACTGCTGAATTGCAATTCATTTGCTCTCCGTCTTATGTCACTAACCAATTAAATAGCTCACCTGTGAAGAAAGAGCTTCCTTTAAGGAAGCCTACAGCAGATCCTCCTATTCAGTGCCAATTCCAGCCCCTTCCAGCTTGCTACCCTGCACTCTAGCTGTTGGAAAACTAAGGACTCTGTTTTTTAGACTCCCTTGTGGCCACAGTTACATATACGACCAGGTTGAGCCAAGCAAGCCTGAGAGACAGACTTGGAGGGTGAAAGAAGTCCCATGAGGAGGCAGCCTGCCCTGAGGCCGATTCAGTCTTGTGGTGGAGACCACTGATTTTTCCAGGGTTGCTATGGCCAAGATTCCACTAACCAAACCCTAGTGCCATAGGCACCCAGTGCTTAAGCATGCAAGAGGAGGTGTGGCTTCTGTGTTAACAGTCCCTGGTGTCGTTGGGTATATCTTTAGGCTGTGCAGCACTCAAGTTTGGTCCCTGGCACTCCTGGAAATTCTGTAAGCTACCCCTGTGCCCTGAAATAAGTCTCTTTCTGCTTAAATGAAGTAGTGCATTACTTTGTTTGCAACTAAGACAAATCCAAGCTCGCCCCCACCCCCGAAGTGCAAAAACATTTTGGGGATCCAACAGACCTAGAAGTGAAAGCTGGCTCTACCAATCGCTAGCTGAAAGGCCTTGAGCAAATTCCCTAATCCCTCTGTTCTTAAGTTTCCTCTGCCATAAAAGGGGGCGGGAGAGGAGGTTAATGCCTAGATATTGGGCTACCATGAAGAGTTAGTGAAGTACGGTCTATACCGTACCATTGGCTGACACATAGTATATCCTCCATACCGCATGGTTTCCTACATTAAAAAAGATATAATGTTTATATCAGAGTAGACTATCAAATCACTTAGGGAAAAGTGCAGATAGGCATCCAGTGGTGAGAAAAGTATATAGGTCAAAATTAGGACCAAAGGACAAATAAAATTACAAGAGAGGGCTGGGCCACAAATTCATGAGTGTGAGGGCACAGTGTTAGATGAGATAACGCCTAGAAACAGACCAGACTAATGTGTTAGAGAGATAAAATCACCTACAAGTTAGAAATTCAATCTTTTGCAAGTAAAAGAAAACCGAACTTCAGGTTTAAACAAATAATAAAGGTTCTCACAAAACAAACCCAGGCGTAAGTTATTGTTGGCACCAGTTCAGCTACAAAATGATGCCATTAGGGACTCCACTCTCTTTCCACTCCACTGTGCTCAGCATGTTGGTTTTTGTCCTCAAGCTTGTCACCTCAAAGTCAGGAGGGCGGCTTCTGCTGCTCCAGGGAGTCCCTCAATTCAAGCCAATAAAAAGGGGAAGTGGACAAGAGATTTTTCCCCCCCTTTGGTACCTTTGTCTTGTTTTTCATGAAAGGAACCCCTTCCCAGGTCAGCTCTACTTGCATCTCATTTGTCACAATTGACTCATGTATCCACTGTAAATAAATTATTAGTCAAGGAAACAAAATTATAGGAACACTTTAATTTTTTTTGTTTTGCTTTAAATTTTTTTAAATTTATTGATTTTTAGAGAGAGAGTGAGAGGAACATCAATTTGTTGTTCCATTTAGTGATGCGTTCATTTGGTTGCTTCTTGTATGTGCTCTGACCAGAGATCTAACCTTGGTATATCGGGACAATGCTCTAACCAACTGAGTTACACAGCCAGGGCTAGGAACACTTTAATTTTTAAAAATATCATGTTAGTTGTGTGGTTTAGAAAGGGAGAGCAAGACACTCTTGTTTCACAGAAGTGGACAAATAGGGTAGATTGAAGCAGTTAAATCAGGCGCTCCTTTTGCTACTATCCCCAGAAAGCCCTTGTGCAGTGCCAAGAAGAAGGACCTTTCTCATAACCACTCACCCTGGCCTTGAGACCTGCTGGGAATCCAACAGTAAACTCTCAGGAAGGTGAAGTAAGCCCCAGGAATGAATGATCTGTGACTAAGAAAGTATACTGACAATAGAGCCAGTCCCCAAAGTGGAGACAGTATTTTACATTTTAAAATTCCAAAGTTGTGTGCATGTGTGTGTTTTGGGAGGGAAGGTGTGGATTCATGTCTGGCACAGGTTGGAAACTATTTTGACAGACAGAGATTTCAGTAGAGGAGTCAGTAGGTGGAAGCAAAACTTGCTGTCAAAATCATGACGTCGTGGTGGATTCAGGATAGCCAGGACATATGACAAAGCTGGGGATTTGGGGAGCTGAAGCCAACTCCACTAGGAAGAAAAGAGAAAACTGCTCAGGGGATCTGGTCCATCACCGGGTGGGCTGGTTAATGGTAGGACTCAAATCCCAGTAGGTGGTTGAGAAGAATCTCATTCAATCAAATTAGACACATAAAATGTGGAGTGAGGAAGGGAAAAGAGGGAAAGCTGTAGTGAACTTCGCTTTGGGCTCTGTGAAGAAAATCAACTCCAGGTTCTCCCCATGTGAGATGCCGGGGGTCCTAATCCAGTCTGATTCATTTTTCGTTGACGTGGAGACTGTGCAGGCCTAGAGCAAGACTACGACATTCAGCTGTGGAAAGAGTGAAAGACAGTTCCTTCAACAAACTGAGCATCTGTTATGTGCCAAACCCGGTTCCGAGGGCTGGAGATGCGGTAGTAGGCAAAACAGATGTAACCTCCGCCCTCATGGAGTTCACTGGTTTCCCTTGAACAACTGTGGGAGAAAAAAGTAGCCACTGGCCAAGATCACAGCTTACCAAGGCTGCAGCACCCTCTGCTGAGAGGAAATGTGAATCCCATGTGGAGGCTAAAGGTGTGCAAGACATGACCCCTGTCTCCAAGAACCTGCCAGTATAAAGGGAAAGTTTCAATCAGGAGACTCTTCCAGGAGGTTTTTAGGAGACGTAACACTAACACTCAGACCACGGCAGCCTCAGGAAACCAGTGGTGCTGCCTCTCAGAGGGTGTTCCCACTCTTTCACACAGGGCAGGGGCTACATCCGGAGCTGACCTTACTCTAGCACAGGGAGAGTCAGCTGGAGCGCCCTACACGTACCACCGGCCACCAACCTTTGCATCTTAACGCTTAGGCTTTCAGAGTCTGATATACTCCTCTGGCAAACAGTGGGCACTATCTAGTTAACTGGTGATCGGTATACCTCAAGAACAAGAGAGCTGGTGATATACGGTGTTAATAATAAAGCTGTCATGCAGATGGCTACACTTCTAACAGCTGTGATCAGGGCTTTGCTCTTGTCCAAGTTCTCTGCCATGTGCCTGGAAATGCTTTCCGACCAGTGATTGTTTGCCTTACTAACGCAAGAGCCTCAATTACAAATATGAACAGAAACATGAAAAACAATTCAGAAATACAATCTAATTCATGCAAACCACCACTTTCTCATTCCATTTCCCAGCGTCTGTTAAAGTGTATATTATCAGGACATGTAACTTTCAGACAACACTCAATTTTCCAAGGTGCTAGAGAATGAACACACGTTATTAAAATCCAGGCAGAAACTCACTATTTAACTAATTATAATGCCAAATGACCAGCAAATACAGGGTGGGGCAAAAGTAGGCTTACAGTTATTCGTATGGAAAATAATACCATAATTAATAAATAATAAAACATGAATAAACCCTGTGTTTTCCATACTCATAACAGTAAACCTACTTTTGCCCTGCCCTGTAGTGAAATTGACTGATTCAGTTGTTTTTACTATGTTTTTTACTGCCTGCCTAGTCAGCTATTGAGGAAAGCACTGATTATTGGAAAATTGCCACAGATCATATGACACAAGAAGGAAGAAAGGAAATAAGGGTTTAGCTAATCCATGATATAGCCAGTCTCTGAATTTACATTAATTAATTTGTAATTCAGATGTTATTGCAATTGATCAAGAATTCAACACAGAATATAATTAATGACAAATCCATGTAATAAAATCTATTTCCCTTTCCAAGATTCAGCAGCACCTGTTAAAAGGTAAAATTTGTAATATTAGCAATATTCCAGAAAAAATAATCTTTGAAAACATAGTATAAAATATAAGTTAAAATCATGCTGAAATACCATTTTCACCTATCTCTTGGTAGAATGCCAATATTTGACACTATCCTATTAGCAAGGTTGTGGGAAAACTAGGATCTCTTACACATTTCTAAAGGACATGCAAAATGGTTAAAGCTTTTTAGGAGGGAATTTGCCAATATCTAAAAAATTACAAATGCATTTATCTTTTGGCCCAGTATTCCCATTTCTAGTAGTCTGTCTCAAATATACAAGTGTAAATAAACAAAAAATATTTGCTTATATTTGCAGAATGAACCAATGGAAAGTTGACTAAATACTGATGAAAATAGTTACCCATTAGGGAATAGAAAGACAAGGAGATTTATAGAAATGAGCCTTGTCTGAATGTGATTATTTAGTTTTAACTTTGAAAATAACAAAAGTGTTTATATAATAATAAACTAAATTAAATTAAAAATCAATATCTAGAAACTGTAAATGAAAACAAATGAATCTAACTATATTGCACAGTATCTTGACAGTGAATATGTTCTAAAGATTAAAAGAAGTATAAAAAATCTTAAACTTCATTTAGTATTCTTATGGTTAGCAGTGATATTAATATTTTGATGCAAATATATGTATATCTGTATGTTTATATAGTTTGATACAAATACATATTTTCGTGTAAATAAAAAGTGATTATGCTAATCATGTTAGGAACCAGGGTTTTCAACATGAAAAAGGAGATACATGTAAATTAAATCAAAGGCTTAACTTGAATTGAAAAAATTAAGGAGAGGCAAGATGGTGGAGGGGTGACTAGAAGCCACACTGACCTCCTCCCAGGACCAATCTGGAATTACAACTACATCCTGGAGAAATCACCCAGAACAAACGACTAAACGATAATGAGAGAGAAGCCTTATAACCTCAGACGGACAGAAGAATCAGCTTCAGCACAACCTGACTGCACCTGCACGACTGCACACAACATGTGGTGGGGTGGAGCAACCCTCAGTCAGCCCTCAGCTGGAGGGAAGGGCCCACCAAAGAACAACCCAACAACCAAAACCCAGTTACATCCTGAGAGCCAACACAGACGGCATAAAAGGCAACCTAGAGCATCAAGTTCAGGAGATCAAGGAGACTGCACCACGGAATCTCACAGGTCTCCTACCATAGAAGTTCACACCACAAAGTCAGGGAGTCAAAACAGATCAATTTAAGAAGCACAAGCAAACAAGAAAAGTCTCATCAATAATGGGAAGAAAAAGAAACAACCACCAATAGAAAGGAAAGGAGGAATCCTCAGGAAGAGTGCTAAATGAAATAGAGGCAAATCAACGACCAGATACTGAGTTCAAAACAGTGGTTATAAGCTCAATGAGCTCAGTGAGAATTATCAGAAACTACAGGGAAGGTATGAGGAACTTACTGCAAACTATATTAGCATGAAAAAGGACATAGAAACTATCAAAAAGAGCCAAGAGGAAATGAAGAATACAATTTCTGGATTGAAAAACACAGTAGAAGGAACCAAAAGCAGGCTCAATGGAGCAGAGGATCGAATCAGTGAGCTGGAGAACAAGGTAGAAAAAAACTCCCAGAAAGAGCAAGAAAAGGAAAAAAGACTCAAAAAGAATTAAGAGGGGTTGAAGGAAATGCAGGACAACCTGACCCTCAGATTAAAAGTCTGATGCTCTACTGACCGAGTTACCCGGGCTCTCAAGAAATGCAGGACAACATGAAACGTAATAGCATCCACATAATAGAGATACCAGAAGGAGAAAAAGAAGAGCAAGGGATAGAAAACCTGTTTGAAAAAGTAATGATGGGAAACTTCCCTAATTTGAGGAGAGAAAAAGTCACACAAGTCCAGGAAGCACAGAGGGCCCCACTCAAGGAGAACTCAAAGAGACTGGCTCTAAGACACATCATAATTAAAGTGGTAAAATTCAAAGACAAAGAGAGAATCTTAAAGGCAGCAAGGGAGAAACAGAAAGTAACATACAAGGGAGCCCCAATAAGGCTAGCAGCTGACTTCTCCACAGAAACACTACAAGCCAGAAGGGAATGGCAAGAAATATACCAAGTAATGAAAAGCAAAGGCCTGCAACCAAGACTATTCTACCCAGCAAGGCTCTCAATTAAAATGGAAGGTGAAATAAGGAGTTTCCCAGACAAAAGAAGGCTAAAAGGATATAGCTCCACCAAACCAGCACTGCAAGGTATGCTAAAGGGGCTGCTTTAAGAGGATGAAGAAAAAGAGTGAGAGAGAGAGGAACACAGGTACACAGGGGGTAAAATGGCAATGAATAAGTACCTATCAATAATAACCTTAAATGTAAATGGTTAAATGATCCAATCAAAAGACATAGGGTAGCTGCATGGATAAGAAAACATGACCCGCACATATGCTACCTACAAGTGACCCACCTCAGAACAAAAGACCTACAAAGACTGAAAGTGAAGGGTTGGAAAAAAATATTCCAAGCAAACGAACAGGAAAAGAAAGCTAGGGTAGCAATACTTAAATCAGACAAAATAGACTTCAAAACAAAGGCCATAAAAGGAGACACAGGAGGACACTTCATAATACTCAAGGGAAGAGTCCAACAATAAGACATAAACATTGTAAACCAATATGCACCCAACACAGGAGCACCCAAATATATAAGGAAAATCTTGGAGGACTTCAAGAAAGATATAGATAGCAGCACACTTACACTAGGGGATTTTAACACCCTATGTCAAAAATAGATAGATCTTCCAAACAAAATATCAACCAGGATATTGTAGCAATGAACAATGCCCTAGATGAAATGCACTTAACTGATATACATAGAACAAAGATATACTTTGCATCCCAAAGAAGCCAAATACACATTCTTTTCAAATGCACATGAAACATTTTCAAAGATAGACCACATGATAGGACACAAAACAAGCCTCAACAAATTCAAGAAAATTGAAACCATATCAAGCATTATCTCAGACTATGAGAGACTGAAACTAGAAACCAACCTCAAGGAAAAAACTCAAAAACATTCAAACTAATGGAGATTGAATAGCATACTATTAAATAATTAATGGGTTAATAATGAGATCAAGGAAGAAATTAAAAAGCTTCTAGAAACAAATGAAAATGAACACACAACAGTCCAAAACTTATGGGACACAGTGAAGGCAGTCCTGAGAGGAAAGTTCATAGCAACATGGGCCTACCTGAAAAAGATAGAAACATTTCAAATACACAACCTAATGCTACATCTACAAGAACTGGAGGAACATCAACAAACAAAGCCCAGAGTGAGTAGAAGGAAGGAAATAACCAAGATCAGAGCAGAATTAAATGACATAGAGACTAAAAGAACAATTCAAAGGATCAATAAATCCAGGAGTTGGTTCCTTGAAAAGATACACAAAATCGACAAGCCTTTAAGCAGACTCATCTAGAAAGAAAGGGAGAGGACCCAAATAAATAAAACCAGAAGTGAAAGAGGAGAAATTACAACTGATACCACAGAAATACAAAGGATTGTAAGGAATTACTATGAACTACTATATGCCAAGGAATTTGAAAACCTGGATGAAATGGACAAACTTCTAGAAAAATGTAATCTTCCAAAACTGAATGAAGAAGAAGCAGAAAGCCTGAACAGACTGATGAACAGCTGGTGAAATTGAAGCAGTAATAAAAAAACTCCAGGCACACAAAAGCCCTGGACTCGACAGTTTCATAGGAGAATTTTACAAAACATTTAAGGAAGAGCTAACCCCTATCCTTCACAGACTATTCCAAAAAATCCAAGAAGAGGGAAGACTCCAAGCTCTTTTTTGTTTTTTTAAAGATTTTATTTATGTATTTTTAGAGAGAGGGGAAGGGGGAAAGGAGAGAAACATCAATGGGTGGTTGTCTCTCGCGTGCCCCCTACTGGGGACCTGGCCTGCAATCCTGGCATGTGCCCTGAATGGGGAATCGAACCACTGACCCTTTCTCTCTCAGGCCGGCACTCAGTCCACTGAGCTACACCAGCCAGGGAAAGACTCCAAACTCTTTTATGGAGACAGCATCATCCTAATCCCAAAACAAGATAAAGACACAACAAAGAAAGAAAACCACGACCAGTATTACTGATGAACATAGACACTAAAATCCTTAACAAAATACTGGCAAACAGTTTCCAGCAATTCATTAAAAAGATCATACACCATGATCAAATGGGATTCATCCCAGGGATGCAAAGATGGTACAATATTTGCAAATCAATAAATGTAATATATCACATAAACAAATGGAAAGAGAAAAATCACGTGATCATATCAATAGATGCGGGAAAAGCATTTGATAAGGTACAGCACCCATTTATGATAACACTCAGCAAAGTGGGAATAAAGGGGCATACCTCCACATAACGAAGGCCATATATGAGAAACCTACAGCCAACATCATACTTAACAAGCAAAAACTAAAAGCCTTCCTACTAAGATCAGGAACAAGACAAGGATGTCCGTTTTCATCACTTCTATTCAACATAGTATTGGAATTCCTAGCCAAAGCCATCAGACAAGATAAAGCAATAAAAGGCATTCAGATTGGAACGGAGGAAGCAAAAGTGTCATTGTTTGCAGATGACATGATAGTGTACATAGAAAATCCTATAGACTCCACCAAAAAACTACTTGACCTAATAATTGATTTGGCAAAACAGCAGGATACAAAGTCAATATTCAGAAATCAAAGGTATTTTTGTATACCAACAATGAAATATCAGAAACAGAAATCAGGATAAAAACCCCATTTGCTATAGCAACAACATACCAAGGAAAACCTAACCAAGGAGGTGAAAGACCTATACTCAGAAAACTACAGTACACTGAAGACAGAAATTAAGGAAGACACAAACAAATGGAAGCTTATACTGTGTTCATGGATTACAATAATTAACATCATCAGAATGTCCATACTACCCAAAGCAATTTATAGATTCAATGCAATCCCTATTAAAATACCAATGACATATTTCACGGATATAGGACAAACATTTTGAAAATTTATATGAAACCATAAATGACCCCGAATACGCATAGCAATTTTGAGAAAGAAAAACAAAGTAGGACGGATCACAATACCTGATATCAAACTATATTATAAGGCCACAGTAATCAAAACAGCCTGGTACCAGCATAAGAACAGACACATAGATCAATGGAACAGAAGAGAGAACCCAGAAATAAACTCATGTCTCTTTGGTCAATTAATATTCGACAGAGAGGGCAGAGGCATAAAAGGGAGTAAAAATAGTCTCTTCAACAAATGGTATTGGGAGATCTGGGCAGATACATGTAAAAAAATAAAACTTGACTACCAACTTATACCATACACAAAAATAAACTCAAGATGGATAAAAGACCTAAATATAAGTCATGACACCATAAAAGCCCTAGAGGAGAACATAGACAGGAAAATCTCAGATGTTCCACGCAGCAATATTTTCACCAATATGTCCCCTAGAGCAAGGACATAAAGGAAAGAATAAACAAATGAGACTTCAACAAAATAAGAAGCTTCTGTGTGGCTAAAGAAAACATCAGCAAAATAAAAAGGAAACCAACTGTATAGGAAAATATCTCTGCCAATGACACATCAGACAAGGGTTTGATCTCCAAACTATGTAAAGAACTCACACGATTCCACTCCAGGAAGACAAACGACCCCATTAAAAAATGGGCAAAGGACCTGAACAGACACTTCTCCAAGGAAGACATACAGAAGGCCCAGAGACACATGAAAGGATGCTCAGCATCACTAGCCATTAGAGAGATGCAAATTAAAACCACAATAAGATACAACTTCACACCAGTCAGAATGGCCATCATAAACAAATCAACAAACAACAAGTGCTGGTGAGGTTGTGGAGAAAAGGGAACCCTACCCCACTATTGGTGGGAATGCAGACTGGTGCAGCCACTGTGGAAAACTGTATAAAATTTCCTCAAAAAACTAAAAATGGAACTGCCTTTTGACCTAGCAATTCCACTGCAGGGATTATACCCTAAGAATCCCAAAACACCAATTCGAAAGAACCTATGCACCGCAATGTTCATAGCAGCACAATTTATAATAGTCAAGTGTTGGAAACAACCTAAGTGCCCACCTGTAAATGAGTGGATCAAAAACTATGGTACATTTACATAATGGAATACTACACAGCAGAAAGAAAGGGTGAGCTCCTACGCTTCGCAACATCATGGATGGAACTGGAGAGCATTATGCTAAGTGAAATAAGCCAGGCGGTAAAAGACAAATACCATGTGATCTCTCCTATAAATGGAACCTAATCAACAAAACAAACAAGCTAGCAAAATATAACCAGAGGCACTGAAATAAAGAACAAACTGCCCTGGCTGGTGTTGCTCAGTGGGTTGAGTGGCGGCCTGAGAAGTAAAAGGTCGCCGGTTCTATTCCCTGTCAGGACACATGTCTGGGTCGCAGACCAGGTCCCCAGTAGGGGGCATGTGAGGGGCAACCACACGTTGATGTTTCTCTTCTTTTCCTCCCTTCCCTTCTCTCTTAAAAATAAATAAATAAATAAATCTTTTTTTAAAAAAAGGAACAAGCTGACAGTAACCAGAGGGTGGGGAGGTGATAACAGGGGAGGGGAAAAGGGAAGGGTCATCAAGGACCATGTATAAAGGACACATGGACAAGGCCAAAGTGGGGTAGGATCGAAGGTGGGAGGTGGGAAGGGTGGGGTGGAGAGAGTGGTGGTGGAGAAATGGAGACAACTGTACTTGAATGATAATTTTTTGAAAAAAGAAAAAATTAAGGTATACTCATGATTTCTTCTTTGGGCCCAATGAAAAGACCTAAAAACAATGACAACCCAGTAACGATAAACATTTCTAAAATCTAGACTGCAGTCTTTAATCATCATTTCTCACCTACAAAAACAAGGTAGAAGGAGCGTTTGGCAAAGTCACAGGATACAGAAATAAATATATGTTAGCAACAAACAACTGAAATCCAAAATTAAAAATACCATTTACAGTAACATTCAAAATAAGAAATACTTAGAAAATTTAAGTATAATATATATGAGATCTGTACATTGAAAACTAGAAAACATTTCTAAGAGAAACTAAAGACGATTTAAATATATGAAAAAGTATACCATGTTTATAGATGCAAACATTCAATATTGTTAAAAGGTCAACACTCCCCAAGTTGATCTGTATGATTCAATGCAATTGAAATTCAAATTCCCAGTCTCTTTTGCAGATATTGATAAGCTACAATTAATATGGAAATTCAAAGAACCTAAAAATTTTGAAAAAATGTTCAAAGGCTTACCCTATATGATTTCAAGACTTACCATAAAGCTAGAGTGCCTTTATATTAGCATACAGGAGTACATATAGATCAACGGAATAAAACAGAGTCTGGACATAAACCCATGCATATGTAATCAATTGATTTTCAAAATCAATTCCAAGGTAATTTCATGACAGAAGAACAGTCATTTCAACAAATGATGCAGGAAAAACAGCATATCCATACAGGAAAAAATGAATCTCAATTCCTATCTTACGCTATACACAAAAATCAACTCCAAATGAATCATAAACCTAAAGATAATAAGACCATAGAATTTCTAGAAACACAGGGGGAAAAATATTTACAAGGTTGGAGTAATAAAAGATATCTTAGAACATAAAAAGTAGAAACCATGCAAGAAATAATGATAAACTGGACTTCATCAAAACATAAAACTTCTGCTCTCAGAAAGACCTAATTAGGGAAATTAAACGTCAAGCCACAGACTGGGAGAAACAGTCGCAATACATAAATCTGTCTAACGGCTTGTGTTCAGCAGGGCAGGGGAGAGCAATGGGGGGAAAATGGGGACAACTGTAATCGAACAACAATTTTAAAAAGACGTATTCAGAATATACATATAAAAAGAAACACTTAACAGCTTTATATTTAAAAGACAACCCAATTTTTTTAAACAGGTAAATGAATTGAACAGACACCAAGAAGATATATGAATGGTCAAAGTATTAAAAGATGCTCAAAATCACAAGTCATCAATGAAATGCAAATTAAAACCACAATGAAATATGACTATATACCCACTGAATTGCTAAAATTAAATTTACTTTTTACTAAAAGACACCAAACCTGATCCATGTGTAGGGCGGAATATGTACAAGATGAGCTTGGAACACCAAGAAAGCAAAGATGCTATCAAAGGCTAATAAGGACACACCAAAAAAACACACAAAAAACAAAACCCATGAGTTTGCTTGAAGAGGTTCCCATTGACCAAAGGTGAGATGCTTTGATCATCAAAAAGAATTATGATTCTACCTGATTAAAATGAATTAAAAATATCAAAAGGCCAAAAACTTGTTTAAGACAAGAAAGGAAAAGAATAAGATTTCATGAAAGAAAAAGGACTCATTCATAGAGACAGGCAACAGTGTGGTGATTACCAGGGGAGAAGGGGTGGGTGGAGGTGGAAAAGGGTATAAGGGGGATAAATGATAATGGAAAAAAATGCAATAAAAAGTAAACTATTAAAAAAAGAATAAGATTTCATGAACATAATTAAAGGTTTCTGGGTGCCAACTTATTTCTCTAAAAAGTTATAGTCAAAGGGAAAGAATTGAGAATTTATATTGCCCTTCTAGTATGAATAGCATTTCCTAGAAATAAAATAGCTCTACTAGATAAGCATCCTATATTAGAATTAGAAAATCAACATTTTACAGGTCCTAAGCATATGACTCAAACAGTGATTATCAATAGATGATAAAACCAGTAGGGAAAAGATTAAAGGAAAGCTTTATGATAAAGGGATCAGGTTGTCCCCTCCTAAACTCACTAATCAATCTTAGAATCCACTAAAAGTGAAACAATCAGATATTACATGCTTTTGAATATAATACAATATGAAATACACAGCACCAACTATGAAATAGCCTTTAAAAGGCAAAACAAAACCCTTGAACTTGAATCTAGTCAACCCTGAAGTCTATACGACACATGGAGGACAGAGGAAAAAGTTAAGGAGGAATATTCAGTCAAAATCAGAATTTAGGACATTCTACAGGAAAATTGGCCTGGCTTTGTAATCAAGTCAATAGCATTAAAAAAAAAAAAAAAGCAGTGGGTTATGATACATTAAAAAGCATGTGGAAAACAAGAACATAATCTCACCAACCTTACTAAGGAATGTTAAATGAGGTGACTGACCATTTTTACCATTGAGTAGATTATCGGGAGCAACTGTAGGAAGCATTAATAAAGAATTACAAAACAGAACATCACAGTAAAGTTAATGTAACTTAATGTAAATTGAGTAACTACCAACGGTTCACCAAGAGTAGGATGATGTATAACAACTAATTAGCTTTAATTCCAGATAAATGAAGCTGAAAATCAACCGTATAGGTTGGTGATCACTTGTGTACTACCTGAATACATGAAAACTTATTTTGATCAATAATAAAGTTAGTTAATTCTGGATTTATGAACTGGCATCTTCCTTTGGGTCTTAATTTCTTTTTTCATCTAGTTTCAAAAAAGAGACAAAAAAACAAATGTGATAAGTAGACTTTTTTTTAATACCCTAATGCAAACAAATTAATAATATGACAGAGTTCAATCACTGGGTGAACAAAAAATTGACAAACCTACAACCCAGAGCCTTCTTGCAAACATTTAATAAGAAGAATTTAATGAATAGTCATAGCTATATACAACTATGGATAATTATGTAACGTGGTTACGTGAAAGGCCTTCTTCGGGATCTTTCTGCATTAACTGTCCCCATTCATTCATCTCTCCAGCCTCTATATATCTGTTGGCTTGACCCCTTTAATCAGTTAAAAAATTTTATTTTCTCCAATCATTACAACACTCCTTTCCTCCTACCACCCCTGTCTTAGTTTAAGCCCATGTAATCTCTTACCCGGAAAATGGCCACGGCCTGATGCCTAATGTCTCTGCTTCTTCCCTTGTCTTCTTTAAGCCCATCTGCCACATCTGGCAGGTTGAATTACCTAGAGTGGGAAGTTTTGCCATATTACTTTTCTGCCTAAAATGTTTTAGCCCCTCATTGACTGTTTATTAACTAAAATCCATTCTCCTCTGTTAGCCTGCAAAGGCTTCAATGAACTGGGCTCCCCAGGTCTCAAGCTTCATCTCCTTCTTTTCCTATAATGGACATTACTCTCTGATAACACTCGGTTGCTGGTGGTCTCCTGCTCACAGCTCTCCCTCTCCCAACGTGTCACTGTGAGTCTAAGATTCGTTCCAGGCCTTGTGATTGTTCTCACCTTGGAATGTCCTCCCAGTTTTCTTTGCTCAGCCAACCCTTGCTATCCTTAATGCAGTTTGTTCATTGAACAGCAGCTCAGACCTCATCGGCCCTAGGAAAACTTCTCCGATCTCCCAATCTGGGTTTAGTGCCCTTATGGCTCCTAAAGTACAATGTACATACCTTTATCTTAGCATTGTTTGTTGGAATTTCTATTTATGTCTTTCCCCAACATGACGGAATCTTCCAAGGCAGCACAGATCTTTGCATACAGGTGCTTAACAAATGTGTGCTGAACTACACTGAATTACAGCAAACTCCACTGAAAGATGTAAGCATTAATCAATCAGTGCTTAATTAACATATGTTGATATAGGTATTGTAAAATTATTAAATGATTTACCCCTCAAATAAAAATAATTGGAGAGACAAGTGGTTTCAGCAGCATGTATTCCAGTGTAATTAACTGCTCTCCTAGCTAAGAATTGTAATTGCCATAGCTCCTCTTCTGAAGTGGCTGATATGTGTGAAAACCTTATATGATTTGAAAAATAGTTATTATAATATTAAAAATGCAAGCCATGACCCACTAAAGATTGTTCTACTAGCAACAATAAAATTCAGAGTTCTTAAAGATTCGGATAAATTCTAACACAGACACAGTGATGAACTAAGCGCATTAATATTCTCTGCTAGGTAGTTGCTAGGAGGTATTATTAAATGGAAGATTCTTCCCTCTGCTGCCATCTTTTGGCTGAACAACAGTAAAAAAATCTTAAATAGACAGTAGGGAAGAAATTTTATCTTAATCAATAGAGCTCATTCCAGGTACCTGTTGAGGGGATTACTGTCCTCATACATTAAACAAATACACTCACAGCAACCTTCCATAGATGTTACCATTCTCATTTTGATAAGGAAAAACACTGAACGAAGCAGACGCTGTTGGCAATCTTTCCCAGACCAGGTTGTGTTCGTCACACATATAAATCTTTCTGAGGAGTCTAAGCCCCTTCCCAGACTAGGAGATATATTTTAACTGACCCGGGCAACCACGGAAGTATCATCTTGTTTGCCAAGACACTGGCTTGAGCACTGACATGGAATAAAATTCCAGCCAATGAAGTTGGCATGGGATACTTTCAGGGAGGTTTCCTTAGCTGGTAAAAAGAGAGCAAAGCAGAGAGATAACAAATTTTCCGCTTCTGAACATTATCATTCCTATGTGACCATAAACTGTGGCAGCCATCTTGGAACCAGGAGGGTAGCCAGCCAAGGGTAACACAATGCTAAGAATGGCACAATGGAAGGACAGAAAGAACTTGGTTTCTTGTTGACATCATTGAGCAGTTGTTCTAATTCTAGACTTTCTTTATGTGAGTTATTAAATGTAATCGAGTTATTTTTATCTTTTATTTTTCTGTTACTTGCAATCAAGAGCACCCAAACTGAGTCACTGGAGCTTATTGAAATTAAATAATTTGCAAATGTAAAGATTTGAATCAAGTATGTGATGCTGTTGTCTACCTGTTTCATTCTTACAGATGGAGAAGAAGCAGAAACTCGGAATGAGGAAATGTTTAAAATGTAAACTCTCACCTAGACAATGGAGAGTTCAAACTCCTAAAGAATGAATGCATAATCCTTGATTGGATTTTTTTATATTTTTAAATTATTTTTTATTGATTATTCTTTGTGACTCGAATGGATTTTGAAGGAAAAAAAAGAAAAGCTATAAGGGTATTATTAGGACTATTGGAAAATTGTAATATGGACTGTGTATTAGATAATAGGAGAGCTTACTGTATAATTCCTAAATTTTCTGAGTGAAATCATTATATTTGGATATGTAGGACAATGCCCTTATACTTAAATATCTAAATTAAAATGTTTCCTTTTTTTAAAAAAAGTTAAAGACATAATGTTATATGTCAATTTTACCTCAATTTAAAAAAATTAGTAAAAGGGTGTTCAACCACTAAGTTTTCTCACAGAAATGGTCTGAGAAAGGGAACATGGAAAGAGAAAATTCATTTAAAAAAATTATCCTAGCCCCAGCTGGTGTAGCTCAGGGGATGGAACACCAGCCTACAAACCACACTGTTGCTGGTTCGATTCCCCCGTCAGGGCACATGCCTGGGTTGCGGGCCAAGTCCCTAGTAGGGGGCACGTGAGAGGCAACCACACATTGATGTTTCTCTCTCTTTCTCCTTCCCTCTCTCTAAAAATAAATAAATAAACAAACAAATAAATAAATATATTTTTTAAATTATCCTTATAGTAAAATAATGGATGGAGAGAGTGTGAGAGAGAAGTTTAAGCAAATGTGGTAAAAATCTAATGATTAAATTTAGGTAAGTGGTATACGGTATTTACTGTAGTATTCTTCCAACCTTTCTAAAGATTTGGAATTTTTCAAGAAAAAAGTTGAGAAATATCAAAGCATAACATTCAAACACTTAAAAACATGACTCTCAGACAAATGTAAAATGAGAAAGTGACAAAAGCTTGGTTAAAGTTTTATTTAACTCATTAAAGAAGGGGACCAGCTGGATGAAACTGGTTCAAAGGAGAATTTGAGAGACTGGATATACACAAGCATACCTCAGAGATACTGAGGGTTCAGTTCCAAACCACCGCAAGAAGCAGTGAGTGTCGCGATAAAGTGAATTGTAATCTTTTTGCTGGTGGAAGGTCCTGCCTTCAATTTGTAAAATACTCAACATCTATGAAGCACCAGACAGTGAGGCACAATGAAAGAAGATATGCCTGTTTAATCACTGGTGGGGGTTGGGGAATCGGGGGAAGAGTCCAGTACATGATTGCTAAATTAATACACAACAGCTTAGATTAAAACCAAAATTATAACATTTTGGGTTATGGTTTCTACTGGAAAGACATCATTTGCATCAGTACTGGAAAAAAAAATATGATCATTTGTGTAACATTTAACTTCACAGAGTCTGGGTTCTAACTGAGTGCATTTCTCCACGGCAAGGGCTCTTAAAGTGTGATCTGGAGACTTTTGGGGGAGGGGGGGCGACTAAAATCCTTTTAAGAGGTCTGCAAGATCTAATTATTTTTATAATACTAAGACATTGTTTGCCTTTCCACTCTCATTCTCTCCGGAGTGTATAGTGGAGTTTCCTAAAGCCTACATGTGACATTGCAGCTGACTAAACACAGAAGCAGGTATTAGAATCCACCTGCCTTCTATGAAGCAAGACATTAAAGAGATTAGCAAAAATGTAAAACTCTATTTACTCATTTTTTTTATTTTTGGAAAATATAGTTATTTTAAAAATATTTATGTTACTGTGCTATGAGTTTATTTTTTATCTCGAAAAAAGTTAATAAATATTTTAAAATCTTCTGTTATAATTTCTAATACAGTAAATAATGATTTATATAACCCACCTAAACAAAAGCTTTTTGTGGTTCTCAATAATTTATGGAATGTATGGAAGGTTCCTAAGGCCAACAAGTTTGAGAATCATTGTCCCAGAAAGTTAAATAGTCTTTGTCAGAGTTTCTTTCAGTATGACTACAGAGGTACACAAAATCATACTTCTGCTTTATTTTTAAATTGTAGACCTTTTTTCTTAACAAAAAATAATAGCTGTTATATGAAATAGAAGTAAATTTATTTCTGCTATAGAAA